>WYDI02003134.1:0-16185 GCA_009867235.2 Psittacus erithacus | reverse complement strand
GCTGTACTTCCACTGTCATCCTTCTATATTCTCAGGGCAGGACCTTCCCTGGGCCTGTAATGGTGGGCATCACGCCTCTCAAAAGGGTCACATAACAGCAAAACTGCTGGGTCTTATATATGGCTCCAACCTCTGCCATCTGCAGACTTTTTGCTTGATCTTTCTTTTTGTCATTTCAAAACAAGAGCTGCCACTGAAAGTATTTACTTTTTTCTGGTATTTCAAAAGGCTTCTCCAAAATCACCATGTAGCAGAATTGGTAACAGCATTGCTCTACAAAGAGATGCTTTATATGCACAAATGACTAGTTAATAGGAAAACATACATCAATAAATAATGTTTTAAACATAAGGAAGGCTTAGAGGTTTTATAGGAGCCAGTAAACATGGCTACAAAATGCTGGTGGCTTCCTCCATGTAGCTTTTTATGGATGCCCTAAAAAACCCACCCCAAAAACCTAAACCAAAACAACCCCTTTCCCTCCCACATACACATCTATTTGTTCTTTGTCCTGTAAAAGGTCTTCCCCATCCTACATCTCCCTGCTTCTAAACAGTAGCCAGTAAAATGTATTTTCTTCACTGATCTGCAAAACTCTTTTTCCCAACTGGGTTTTTAAGCTGCATACTGCACCCTGTAAAAAATACTTAGCCTGATTTACAAAATCTGTTTCTCTCCTTCGGCCTTTAAGCTGCTGTTGCAGAAGTGATAAAGGTGTTCTCATTCAGACTTTTATTGTTTCTGGGCCCCTTGCCACCTGTTTTTATTTTCTCTCTCTTCTACTTTCTTCCCATCTCTCTTGCACACATGCCACACTTGCCCATCAGAGCGGATTCTGAGTAACAGGAGACATGCTTTCACAACATATCTAATCCATAGTCAAGGGGTAGGAGATAACAATCCACTTGATATGCCTTGCAGGAGGCAAATTTGGTCAGAAAGTAAGTTTAGAAAAAATTTCAAGTATCTGTTTATCATTTTTATTATAGAATCATAGAATGGTGTGAGTTGGAAGGGACCTTAAAGATCATCTAGCTCCAACCCCCTGCCATGGGGAAGAAGACTGGTTTTAAATAAGAGTAGTCCTCTGCTTCCTACAAAATCAAGTTCCTTAGGCTAGCTCAAGCTGATTCATAAAAAAGAGACACAAGACTCATAGAATCCAGACTGGTTTGGGTTAGAAGGGACTTTAAAGCTCATACAGTTCCATCCCCCTGCCACAGGCAGGGACACCTTCCACTAGACCAGGTTGCTTCAAGCCTCATCCAACCTGGCCTTGAACTCTTCCAGGGATGGGGCAACTTCTGTTATCACTCCGTTGAATGTGTCTTGCATTTGTGCAGTTCACGTTAATTATACATGTGGTTTTGTCCATAAAATTCATATGTATCAGTGAGTACGTAATGAAGCAGCAGAAACAAGAGATAAAAATGGCCAAAAGACTCAAAAAGCTAACACAAAACTCTTAGTTGCTTGTCAGTGTGTTTCAACAAAGAGTTTACTAAAAGCACACTGCAGTTTTTATCTGACAGATCTACCTCCACTGCAACCTCAGATGAGATAATACAAATGTGCCTTAAAGTACCTTTTTTCTTAATATCTGTCTTCATTAATATATTCTACTTCAAAGGAACGGAGCAGTTCATCTAGAGTTCAAGTGAATATGGTTTGATTTTGCAAAAAGTATCTTTTCTTTGAGTGTTGCCGCTTACTGCATCACTTCAGCGTGAATTAAACATGAATTCATGATAAAATCATCAAAATGCAAAAACAAAGTGATGGTAGAGGGGGATCAAAGGCACCTTCTAGTTGCCAGAGAAACCAACACAGCAAATGAATGTGAAGCACACAGTACTCGCACAATCTCCTAGGACAAGCGCGCATGAAGTGTATGAAGAAACTCTTCATCTGTGTGTTACAGCAGCAGAACTCAAATGAACAGAGAATAAATTCATGAGCATTACGCGCAGATGAGTTAACAGTCGTCAGATTAGTAGGCGGCACTTCTGTGGCAGGTCACTGAAAAGAACTTCACACTGTCAACTGTGTAAGTCGAGTGGGTACAAGAAATTGAGATCCACGTTTTTCAGAGTGCTATTAATCAGAAACACATCATTTGCATCAGTTCTGAGAGCCCAGAAGAAACTATTTTAAGGAGTTTGCATGCACAGACTGTGAGCATGAAGTGCAGCTTTCTAGGCTGGGCATTCAAAAACATCACCACACAGAAAAGTGTGTAGCGTAGGACTTAAGTTTTTCTCAGGAGTTCTCACTTCCCCCATGCTCCTCTCTTCTATCTTCAGCTAGTGTGCAGAGGCTCTGAACATGCCCCCTGTAATATTATTTTATGTAATAGGAATCTGTCCAGTATACTTACTCATTTCACAAAGATGACAGACAAAATAGCATATGGTAATGATTTTCAGTCACAGCTGCCCTTACTGAGATTTGAAAGGGGAAAGGCTCTGTATCCATTACTGCCTCCCTGAAAATCACACCCTCCAGGGAATGAGAATTGTCTCCTTTATTTGTTTTTCTAATTCTCTGATTAATAATGATAGCTTTGGCTTAAATATGGGCGAAGACAAGCAGCAAAGTGATATTAGCACAGCAGAACTGATTACAAGGCGACTGGCAATACGATGCTGCTCTGAGAGCACCCAAAACCCCCAGTGACCCACACAAAGAATCACAGAATCACAGAATGGTTTGGTTTGGAAAAGACCTTAAGATCACTCAGTTCCAACCCCCCTCTGCCATGGGCAGGGACACGTCCACTAGACCAGGTTGCTCCAAGCCTTGTCCAACCTGGCCTTGAACACTGCCAGGGATGGAGCATTCTCAGCTTCCTTGGGCAGTCTGTTCCAGATCCTCACCACTCTCACAGTAAAGAATTTCTTTCTAATATCCAACCTAAATCTTCCATGTTTAAGTTTCAACTGACAGCCCAGCACAGGAGCCACTTTGCAGATTTTATTAGCCTAGATGCTGTGGTCCAGTTCTACAGAGAGGTCTCCGGTGGAGGCAGAAAGAGGGGCAACTCACCCTGGTGCCTCCCTGTGAGCAGCCCTTGCAGTCAGGATGGGTCTTGGGTTCCCACCCAGGGGCATGTTCCCTACTCCACCATTATGCCCCTGGTCTGCTGGACCTCCAAAACCTGGAGAGGTAGAAACTGGCTGCAAGGATGGAGCTCTTCTCCTATAACAAGAGCAAACTCCTTTGAGTATTCCATGCAATAAGGATGCATATGGGAAAGACTTTGTGCGCCCTATTCACCTTAATTAGCTGCTGTAGGTCCAGAGGTAATATTGTAAATGGGTGAATCATGAATGTTGTTTCTATTAAGGAATGATAACATGCTAATGCTCTACAGATGATGTTTCAAGGAAAAGAACCACCTAAGGCAAACAGTTCTAAAGTTCACCTTCATGTAGCCTGTGCAGCACCCTTGAAGGACTAAGTAGTGCTGGCTCTGGCATATTCATCATTCTGCTCTTGTCACAGCTCTTGACTGAGTGTTTTTTTGGAGGTAGAGATCAAAATGAACCAGAACTAATTGAAGGTATATTAAATAAAAGCATCATCACTGTAATGAGTATACAATTGCTACGCTAATGCTAATAATGTTTAAGCTACTGAACAAGTCCATATTGTTTCACCTAATGGGACTCACCGATTACCGAGTAATTAATTCTACTGTAATTCTGCAACACCATGTGGAAATGTGAAACCCACTCATAAATTAATGCTCAAGTCAATAAAGGAGACAAGTGTCTGGGACTTACTACTGCTTCTCCTAAAATCAATCAAGGTATTATCACTTACTTTGAGCCATACAGGATTGGTTTTGGTTCTTCAAGCATTTGGCCTGGTTATTACATTGTAATCATGCGTAATACAAATCTGGCATATATGGGCAAACACTCAGCAGCCAAAGCTGCTCTGAGCCTTTTACTTGTCTTCAATTATATTTATTTTTGTAGTCAAAACCCTAATAACTATAAGCTGGGGTGATTTAGACTTCCTCCTCCATCACTTTTACCCTATGTATTTCACAACTGCTGAAACAGGCAGCACCTCATCTAATGAATTACAACTGTTGGGCCCTATCCATGACCATGCATACCTGGCAAGTACAACCACAGAGATTTCTGCAGTCCTTCCAAAACCAACCAAATTAACAAACATATAGAAAATCAGGGCAATGACCTTATTCTTTAAATAAGTCAGGGTAAAAACTCTTAGCTCTCCCATTCAGTCAAAGAGATGTCCTGATCAGATCCTGAACTATTCTTAAGTATATGCGAAGGAACTGGCACCAGTCTTACATTCAGTATTTATGGTCAAGAGTTGGGCTTCTTCCACATATTGCCTCCAGCTCATATCCAGACCCCAAAGTACAGCCTTGCCAACACCATCGGAAGGTTTTCCCTTGCCCCCTCACATGCAAAACCACAGCGATTGCTCCACAGTGATCAGGGCTCAGCTCTTAATGGTGCTGCCCTTGCTGGTCTACGTCAGAGAAAAGGGCACACAAAACCCTGCATTTTTTCAGAGCAGGGGACTTCTCAAGGTGGAATAAAAGAAGACAGGAGAGCAGAAGCTAAGATGCAACAGTTGCCCCAGGCCATGGTGTGATGTTTAGTTCGTAATAAGGCCTTGGGTGCCCTGAGACAAGGTCCAGCTCCATGCTTAATTCCTCTCCACCACCTCATCACACTACAACATCTGCATTTAAACTCTGGTTCTATTTCCCATTCACTGTCTACAAATATTAAACCATTTAGACGTATATGCTTGCAAGACATTTTCCAGATTGCCCAGAGAAGCTGTGGCTGCCCCATCCCTGACAGTATTCAAGGCCAAGATGGATAGGGCTTTGAGCAACCTGGTCTAGTGGAAGGTGATTCGGACACTAGCAAAAAGCCATTCTGTTCCCTTCTGCATGGCTTGCCTTAATTGAAGTATGTACCTCTTGGAAAAGACAACAGGGAAGTTAAAGCTTGTTAAAAATGACAAAGTCAAGACAATGCAGCATCCAGTGCCACACTACGAGTTAGACAACAGTTCCAACATCATGTATGAACACTGTATAAAACACAATTATTTGCAAATTATTAAAAAACTACCCCCAAATCAACCAAAAACCCCAAAACGTCCAAGCCCCAGAAAACTCTGGCATGTATAAGCTAAGTTTTACTCATGTGCATCTTAAAAGAGAAGTAAGCAAAGAGATATTTCCCACAAGACACGGAAAAACTACTCAGGTTCCCAGGTGTATATCTCCTCCTGGTAGCTTGACATGTCATTTTCATTTCTAACGTCATACCAGTTCCAAATCAAAACCAGACAAGCAGCGTAATAGGTGGGAAAAAACATCTAGAAGGTGAGAGAACTCCAAAGGAGTGGAGCTGGCTATGACAAACAGCCGTTAAACTGGCAAAAGGAAGTGAGAATGGAAATAATCAACCCCAACCTGGCCTAGAGAGCAGTCAGAAAGCCAGGGCATGTCCAGCCTGACTGCCCTGCTCCTTACCACATCAAACTAGGAGTAAAAGGCAGCTGATGAACAGTTTTCCTTTTTTCCTTTACAAAAGCGACTGTATATATCTTCCTGATTCCTCCCTTTTACACTGGCCATAGATGTTTTGAAAAAATGGCTCCACGAGATCCCCTAAATCCCTTAATTTTCCTATAGAAGAGGGAAATTAAAAGACTATTGCAGGTTCCTTGATGGGGTCCCAAGAGCAGCTGGCATTTTCTTGGGTTTTACAAGCATACAGCCAAAGCCAAAGATGTACTAAAACATTTACAATCCAAAGAGACAATACCTGAAAAGCAAAGATTACTACGCCCATCTTAAAGAGGGAAGTAATTCAGTACTTTATCTGGGGTATCTGCAACAGAGCAGAAGTAGAACTGAGATTCCCATCTCCATTAACCACAAAACCACCCTTCTTCATAAAAGCTGTTAATTCCATTATTTATCTTTTTTTCTTTTCTGTGCCATTCCCTCAATTATATTAATTGTACTAATAAATAGAATGTAAGTGTATTAATTTACAATTTAATTAACCGTTTAAATGAACCTGTAAAGAAATTGTTCTCCAAGGCAAATAACTGCAATTGTCCTACAAAAGAGAGCACATTCACTCTGTCTAACAGAGCTTTTCTCTTCTGGCCCCATATATTTCCTAAACTGATGTCCTATTCCCTCTCAGTCCATGAGATTTCCCACAAGGGTACAGGATGGCTAATAAACATAATATACAGAGCCAGATTCTGTTCTGAGGGTCAGGGGCATGTAAAAGGGATTCAGGACTCCTCATCACTGTATCTGTAATTCAGTTCAGTCCTTACAGAGCCTCATTCAAAGCCTGTGGAAATCGGTGTGTGCTTTTCAACTGACCTCATTTTTTATATCAGGCCAAGGTCTAAGGGAATAAGAAAAAGCAGAGTAAAGCTCAACTAAAATCTGCTCTCAGAGTCCCTTATTGCTTAATGAAAGTAAACAGCCAGTGCTTGATTAATGAAATTATTCATCATGCACAGGGCATTAAAATCCAGCATTGCTGACATCTTGGCACAGATCTGAATTAGCCCAGACTCTCCAATAAAATGCCTATCTTCTTCAAACCTGGGGAGGCTATGAACAGCTCTTCCTCCAGCCTGAGAACTGCTTCACACATATCCATAAACACACAGGCTTCCTGCATGGGAATAGTGCCTTGGATTCTGGTACACTCAAGTGCTGATTCCCTCTGGGGAATAGTGTGCGTGTGCACGCATGTGAGGTTTACATGCTATTAATGCTATTCACAGCCATAAAATATTCATTGCACTTCAGAGGTGCTGAGAGGGTCAGAGGCTTGCATTCAATTTAGCAGATTTCATCATTATTACTGGGGTGTTTTTTTGGAATAATTTGCCTTTAACT
Source organism: Psittacus erithacus (assembly GCA_009867235.2). NCBI lineage: Eukaryota > Metazoa > Chordata > Aves > Psittaciformes > Psittacidae > Psittacus > Psittacus erithacus. Next base: position 9,248 of record WYDI02003134.1, on the reverse strand, counting down.
TGTTTGTTGAGGAAAACGAAGTCATTTCATTTCCCATAGCAGCTGTGTTCAAATTAATTGCAACCCTCTCTCTTTTGCCTCTTCTATCCCTTCTCCTCATCTGCACACACATGTGCACACGTGTGCTTGCTCACTCTCAAGCTGGCTGTGTACTGTGCTCAGTGCAGACTAAAAGCAAAAGGTTGGAATAATGTGGGCAGAGAACAAGTTCCCTTTTTTGAGTTAAACCACACATGAGGCTTCTTGTTAATGATGCTTTGTCAGTGAAGTCCTACATACAATCAGAAGCCACACCATGTATTGTAATAAATCATACAGGAAGAAGTCTACCTTTGTTTAAAGCGAGCAACATTCACTCCATACCAATTAAGTTAGGCATATTGGGCAGCATATCATGCCTTTGCTGGTATAAATTAGAAAAGCATCATTAATTCCACAATATTCATAGCTATAATGGATACTACAGTATAAATAATTAAGGGAGGGAAGTAGGTTTGCTTTCATTATTGAAATAAATGGAATTGTGCTAATTTATATAAAGTAGTTCTTGACTTAGTCTTTCCATAAAAAGAGAAAAATGTCTTTGTAAGGGTTAACAGTTTAGCACACTGCAAGCTAAACCTGATGATTTATCACGTCAAAATTTACATATAAAGAAGACACAAAAGCAAGGACTGTTTCTTTAATTTGATGATGAGGGCACAAACGACTCCCCATTCAATGGCATCCTTTTGACTTGCTCCCAGCTAACATTGGGAACAGCCTTCACAAGACCTTAAGAACATGAAATTTCACCTCTGTGACTCTAAAGTTTGGCAAAGGTAAAATGAGAAGGAGATTTATAAACTCTGCCACGCAATCTTAATGATAACACCTCTCACCCCACTAAGACAGAAAGAAAATATTTAGATGGTTTATATTGAATAGGTGAAGAAAAAATAAGGTAACCTTCCACACATAATTTGCCAGCTTTAAAGGATAACATTCCTTTCTTCTGTCTTATATGTGTCCTACTGAATTATCCTTCAGAAATTCCCTCTCACCAAATATTCCTTCCAATAACATGCTGGAAATTAAAATCACATGAAGGCTGGCAGAACAAATTATTTTTTCTTCGTCAGTTTATCCATCCTATTAGCTCTATTTTGAAAGCTAATTACTACAGCAGATTATTATTCAATACACAGGCATTCAATTTAAACAGCAAATTATTTTCTTCTTCCACTAAAATAGTAAGTGGAATATAATATTTCCTGTAATAATAATATATTTCCTGTAATACAATGTTTGCACTGGTTTGTGACCACTCTAAATAATCAAGATGAAAATATCTTACTAGCTGAAGCAACCTAGGAAACATGGTTTAGGAAATTAAGGCTAGTGATAAAGTAACAGAGTCAGGCAGTGCTTGCCAAGATGAGCCAAACTGAATTCTTTGGAAAGGAAAATAATAAGTAAATGCAGTTCATCACTGTTCTTTATGACCATTCACTGCTCCCTGTATAAACTGCCTTCCGAATAATAACAAGGCATTACTCTGGAAGTAAAATGATAATTTCTTTGTGATTACTCAGTGATTTGATGATTACTCTTTGTAATGTCTTTCCAGGTGACACCTGGAAAAGCCCCATTTATCTATCTATAGATAGCCTAATTTCATCCATCCATCTATCCATCTATTCCTATACCTAAGATTTACAGATAGAGATGCACCCACCTAGTCTGTGAAGCAGTCCAGAGTTCTGAGAATATTGAGTTTCTTGGATTGCTACACTACTTTGATTATTTCTGTAGCAAAATAAGGTTTTCTTTTGCTTTTTAAAATCTAATTGAATGTGATTATTTCTTATTTGTAACTGTCCTTTAGTATGCTGAAAAAGAACAGAAAGCACTAGGACGGCACTATAAAGTGAAAAGTAAGATACTGCAAATGCCATTGTGCAAAGTTTCTCAGGAAAAAAAATCATTACTTCAATTTAGCTAAAGAAGGGTTAAGATAATGGAGAAAAACTGTGAAATCTGGAGAAACTTTTACATTGACAGTAATGTCCAAAACATTCACTTGCCAGAAATCAATAGGGATACAAAAATATATGGAATAGTATGCAATAAAGCTGCAGCACTGATTACTTTGGTTACTGTAGAACTCTAAAGACTTCTCTATAAAAAGAGCTCCTTCTCAGCTGTGTACATAGGACAAGGTGGATGGCACCATGTTTGCCATCCACCTTAATCCTGTGTTGGAAAATGGAACTTTCTGAATATATTTGCTTGGTGAAGATACTCCAGCTGTAAGTTCCACCATTATAAAATCAAGACTTAAAATGTATTTATCACACAGAAGACAAAACTTTATTAATTTTATTTTTCTTTTCAACTTTTATGACTTCCTATACACTACACTAAACGATACTTTGAATTAAGGAACTGATTACCAGTAAGAGATAATGATGGACTTCGGATATAGTATGCAATTATCCTATTATCCTATTTCTATGTATGCAGAAATGAAGGCACAGATCTGAATATATTCTTATTTATCTGTAATTGCATGGAAGTTCCAAAACAACCACTGGGAACTCTTATATATGTCAATTCAAACCTGTTATATAGTCACTAAAAACTAGGAGTAAGTCACTTTGTGCTATTTCCTCACTGTATCCAGAATACATCTGATGACTCCACCACTAGGGTGAAGCCTGTTTCTCCTTATCATTTCTTCCTTTTTAGTTTCCATCTCTTCAAGTTAAATGCTGTGGATAAGCTATTTATATATTTACACAGAGTGCTATATTGCTAACCATAAACTCTTTTTTTAATTGCTATTTATTTTTTTATTTTCAAAAGTATTTGTTCAATTAAATCAAAAGCAGCTGTGCTCCTTGCTGGGTCATCTTCAAGCTATCCCGTATTTGATTTATTCTTCTTTGAGGTCATACTCTTAGTTGAATTTTTCCCCTATGTTTTCAAAGTTCACACTGTGTGACTCAAATGTAAATCAATACCTAAACCCTATGGAATTAAGTGCTTCTGCAAATGTAACCTTTTGTGACAGTATCTGCGTGCACTCTGAAGCGCACTCAGTAAATATAAACTAATCTTTAAAATTTACAGCCAGATCCTTCTCACTTCCCTTTAGTCACTAACCATGGGTTTCTATGCACAGTCCAGCTCATCTTGAGTCACAGATGTTATAGCTGGGACGCCGGTAATTGAGGTACTGCAGCTCCAGGTAGCAGAGAACAACCGTGCTGTTTTGCAAGAACTCACTGGGTCCTCCTTGGATGAGTGCAGGAAGCATCCCACAGTTACGAGACAGCTTCCCACAATGTAGAGGCTTTTTCCAGCTAATGCACACATCCCAGAGATATCTTTGCCAGCTGCTTTTAGAAAGACATACCCCGCTATTCAAATTGTGTTGATTTTCCTTTTGACTGATTAATGTCTATCACTCCATACTTTGAAAAATAACAAACAGTTGGAGCCACTTTGCCCAGAGTGTTTCAACTTCTGAGTTGTGCTTTCTTGGGTAGAAACAGGCAAAATCATCTCTTAATTGACATAAATAAAGACCTTACTCGTTGTGAGTTTCCACCCCACCCATAACTATCCTTACTGAAATGCTGCCAGAATCATAGAATCAATCAGGTTGGAAAAGACCATCAATATCATCAAGTCCAACTACTCCCCAGCAATGCCAAAGCCACCATTAAACATGTCACTGAGGGCCTCATCTACACGGGTTGTGAACTCTTCCAGAGATAATGACCCCAGCACTTCCCTGGGCAGCGTGTTCCAAAGACATACAGCAAGGAGCTAATACTGGGTACTAGTCAATTATTTCCTCAGAGTCACTTGTTACTCTTGTGCATTGAAAAAAAGAAAGACAAAAAGTTGTTGCAAAAAGCAGCATGTGAAAGCGAGGTCATCACCCTTCCCACTCAACCTGCTAGAGGGAGGCATTTCAGAGCAGCCCATGTTTCGTTTTAGCATGCTGAGTGTCAGACACTACAGTAGCATTTCCAGAAGGGTGAGACACTTTCATCCAAGGAGCACGAGCCCACACAAGCGCCTCTGCCAGCACTCTGGCACCTCCTGAGCTGCTCCTAGAATCACGGAATAGCTTGTATTGGAAGGGACCTTTAAAGCTCATCTAGTCCAACCCCCCTGGAATGAGCAGGGATGCCTTCAAGTAGATCAGGTTGCTGAGAACCATATCCAGCCTGGCCTTGGATGTCTCCAGGAATGGCGCATCCACCACCTCTCTGGACAACCTGTGCCAGTGTTTTACCACCCTCATTGTAAAGAATTTTTTCCTCACATCCCACTTGAATCTCCCCTCTTTTAGTTTAATAAAACCCCTCATCATATTGCGACAGGTCTTGCTAAAGTCCCTCCCTATCTTATAATCTGCTGTTTAAGAACTGAAATAAGGTCTGCAATAAGGTCTCCCTGAAGCCTTCTCTTCTCCAGGCTGAACAACCCAAACTCACTCAGCCTTTCCTCATAGGGGAGGTGCTCCAGCCCTTTGCCTGCACAGGGATGAGGTCTAATGAAAATAAGAATATGCACCCAGTGTTCATGCCTAGAAGCCAAGTCACCTTGGCTGAGCTTCAGATGAGTGACACTCTTCCTTGTCTAGCCTGAAAGATGAGCAAAACATTTATATGGTCTTCTCTCTGGTGACCAGCAACAGGACATGTGGAAATGGAATGAAGCTCTGTCTGGGGAAGTTTAGATTGAACATTAGGAAAAGGCTCCACTGAGAGGGTGACTGGTCACTGGAACAGGATCCCAAAAGCAATGGTCTCAGCAACAAGCCTGTCAAAGTTCAAGGAGCATCTGAATTATGCTTTTAGTCATATGGTTTAGTTTAAGGTAGTCCTGTGAGGAGAAGGGATATGGACTCAATGACCCACATGGGTCCCTTCCAACTCAAGATATTCTGTAATTCTCTAAGATCTGTGACTTCCCTTGTCACCTTGTGACTTTAGGGATGCCTCTTGGCAAAATGCAGTAGTCACGGCCTAAAAGTGATCACTTGCCCAGCAGCACAACTGAGACACAGCCCTAACAAGGGAAAAAGTGGAAACCTGAGTCACTGCTGCCCTAGAGAGCAAATTTTTTCTCCTGACACCTTTGCAGTCATGCAGCTCCTGGGTTCGGCAGGAAACAAGGCATGGCACTCTCTCATTATCACTTCCTCCAGCAAAATATCGAGAAGAAGCAAGCTATTTCCTTCACCCAGGTGGTCCTTTGCCATCACTTAGTGGGGAGCAAGTGGAAAGGAGGAGAGGACAGGTAAACATAATTTTCCTTCCTGCCTCATGAAAGTGCTTATCCATACCATTCCTGGCAAATAAACTGTTATGCAGAGGAAACAAAATCAAACAAAACTTTGGCTTTTAAGTATTTTACGTTTTAGATTTCACTGCTGCTTGCTCTTCCAAAAGGGCATCAGGCTGCTCTTGAGCAGCTCTGCTCTTCTGGGACACAAAGAGGATTCAAGCCTTCCTCAGACCAATACTCACAGCTACCTTTAACCCAATGAGGCAACTGTTGTTTTCAGATATACAAATGAGTTTAATAAGGGTCCCAGCAAGACTCTGAAATCATGGTTGACTTGTCACACCTCCAGCCCCACAGGCTACATTTTGTTATTGATCTGTTTATTGCTTCCGCTGAGCGAACACTGTCAATCCACCCATGTCAGAATCCAGCCTGCAGCATGCAGCGGACACTGTTATTACTATTTAAGTGATAAATGAGACATGCATTTCATCCAGCATGTTTGTGAAGCAGAAAATACTCATTTTTTTAAAGTACCGATACATACAGAAGTCAGAAAGTCCTTTTCTTCCTGTTTCTTGCTGCAAGTAGTAATCAGTTTTACTGAGCTCCAGGTAGAAATGCCCACATGAAACCAAATGTTGCTATTAAACTTTGGTACTTTCACTGAACCTCTCTAGAATAAATATTACAGGATTAAAAAAAAAGGCAAAGAAGGAAAGTATGGGCTCACTCCAAGACCCACTGAAGTCTGTGAGACTCTTACTATGGACTATGTGTGAGGAAAGGCTGAGAGAGCTGAGCTTGTTCAGCCTTGAGAAAAGAAGGCCCAGGGGAGACCTTATCACCATGTTCCTGTATTTAAAGGGTGGCTACAGACAGAGATACCCTTTTTACAAGGAGTCACATGGAAAACACCAGGGATGAAGGGTACAAGTTATGCCTGGGGAGAATCTGACTGGATGAAAGAGGAAAATTTTTCATAATGGGAACAATCAACTACTGCAATAACCTCCTCAGTGAAGTGGTGATTCCCCAACATTGGACACTAAAGATTTGGCTGGACAGGATGCTGGGACATCTTGTCTAGGTCATGCTTTGCCTAGAAAGGTTGGACCACATGATCCCTGAGAAGCCTTCCAACCTGAGATTCTGTGATTATATTACTTCAGTGGCCTTTTTTTATAAAGGAAAAATAGAAATACGCAGCCCAGCCTCAGAGTTCATGTGCTGCTCACCAGTTCCTTCCATCACACAGAGGAGCACTGCAGTTTATACCCTGCACATGGAGAGCGTGAGGCTTGTTCCCACCTGGGGATACTGCCTGATTCTCCCCCTCTTGGGAAAAAGAGACATTTCAGAGTCAGAAAGGGCTGGCACGCTGCCTGCAAGGCTCATCCATAACTGCTCTCCTAAGCCTCTGTGGTGAACAACTCAACCACCCAGCCCCTTACCCAGCGAGTCCCTGACTGGCATGCATAGACATGCAAGGGGCTTATACCTCTGGGAGATGCCTAAAGCTGAGCACCCAGATAAGGATTGCAAGTCTTACTGAAGTCGCCTCATTAGGAAGGAGGTAGAGGGTTTTTATTCTATCTATTATTATTATTGTTTCTCTGGTGGCCCAGCAGATCTTGCACCTTAGTGCAGGTTTCTGATCTATTAAAACTTTTACAAGACATTTGGTTGCTTGCTGTCTTGAAGAAGATGATGGCTAAGATGTGAAACAAAGCCTGCTTACATCTGAGGAAGGTTCTGTCTCACGATTATAGTCGGAGCACATTTATATTCAACCCACACTTTGCTGCTTTAAATCATTCTGAAAAACATGAGAGTGGATCCCGAGCAACAAATCACCTCAGTAGCTTTTGCACTTTCCAAAGGGGAATCAAGATGAAAAGATTATGTTTCTTCCTGCTCATCACATTCCTCCTTATTCACTACACACTGGTTGCCCACTGGAAAAGCAGTAATTTCCCAGGTTTGTAATGGAAAGAGGCTGTTTTCATTTGCATCAACTGCACCTTTTTGGTTTAACCCTGTATCGGCCATATAGAACAAGCTAATTTCAGTGCTGCAGGGCACCTGAGCAGCCAGGGCTTTTGCTGAGAAAACAATTGCTGCTAAGCCCTCTGGAGGCTAAAGAGCAGGTGACACTCTCGAGTTGCTCTGCAGATTGTTGGCCTATTATAAGGTATCTTATGGATATGCATATTTTAAGGAAATAGCATGCTGGAGCTAAACATCGACAAGTTTCCAAGCACTTACTGAATTCATTCTGATGGACAACCCCTTGCTCTCCTAAAGGACAAAACTAACAGGATGCCTTGTTTTTAACCTCCCAAACATCATGTACTTTGCTTAAATAAATAATAAAAGAAAAAGAAACCCCAACAAACCAAACCAACCAAAACAACATGAAAATTCATCTTTGATGAGAGAAATGCGCACCCTGGTTTACTGGAACTGATAAGAAGTCCTGACATAAGTGGTGAATCAGACTTCTATTTTGTAGATGCTACAAACCATCAGTACAAAGTCGCCGCTTGGTTTTCTGTGGTCCTTCACAAAACAGGGGCTGTTAGCCTGAGGTTCCAAACACCACATAGGAGAATAGAGTAACCTTCTCCCTACAAAAAGATCCATCTAGAAAATGTGAGAGGTGACCCCATATTCTTACCCAAATTGCTAAGAGCACATTATCATAAAATTAAAATCTAAAGGATGTAACGATTTACTTCTAATTTATTTCCCACAGTGCTCCAAGTTATGGTTCACATAAAGAATTTTCCAAGTGTTAATGAATGAGGAGGTACCCATACGTTTTCAAGTATGGCGATGCCAAATCATTGCTGCTGGATACACTTCATGAAAAGACAAGGACATTTTTTTCAGAGGCCAAGGGAAGAACATTTGAGTAATACTTTTCTTCCCCTGTTTTAGTTAACCCCTTCTTCCACTGCTTAATAACAAAAATTAAATACCAACCTAACAGACTTCAAACTTCCTGAACTATTTTTTGCTGAGACAGTAGCATCTTTTTAGCATGCTTTCCAGTGTCATATTCAGACTGTCAAAAACCAGTTTTTCCCTTACTGAACACACACTGAAGCAAGGTGACATTAAACCCCTCGTGTCAACCAGGACTATCTCCTGCAGCATGACAAGAGCTGGTGTTTCTGACCTGCACCACATCTGGTGTGCTGGAGGGAATGGGCTCAGAGCTGAGTGCAGGAGAAAAGGAAGCTGTGATCTTACCCTTCTGCCACACACCAGGAAGAGCTGATTTATTATCATAGAATCACAGACTGTTTGGGTTGGAAGGGACCATAAAGCTCATCCAGTTCCAATTCCCCACCTGCCACAGGCAGGGAGACCTTCCACTAGACCAGGTTCCTCCAAGCCCCATCCAATCTGGCCTTGAACACTGCCAGGGATAGGGCAGCCACAGCTTCTCTGGGCACCCTGTGCCAGCGCCTCATTACGTCCCTCTTGTGTTGCTGCCCTAGAGCTGCGCACAGGACTGGAGGGGGAGGACTCATCAGAATGGAGCAGAGGGGGAGAATCCCCTGCCTTGATCTGCTGGTCACACTGACAGGGATGCAGCCCAGGACATGGCTGGTTTCTGCGTTCAAGCACACACTAAAGCCAGGTCATGGGGAGCTTCTCATCACCCAACACTCCCAAGTTCTGCTCCTCAGGGCTGGGTATTAGCCAGGATCATTAGGGTTAAATATGCTTGATCCCAGATTTAGAAGCAATGCTAGTTGCAACAGCTGGAAAATTTACTCCATAGCAGTTCACTCCTAAATCATGACTGACTAGTGTTTCCCTCTCTTTTTATGCTGAAACCATGTGACACACTCAGTTTCCCTATCCCCTGCTGTTGTGGTTTAAGGCCTGCCACGCAGCCCACTCACTGCCCCCCCACCTCCTCCCTCGGCTCCCGGAGGGATGGG
>WYDI02003133.1:0-21324 GCA_009867235.2 Psittacus erithacus | reverse complement strand
AAGCAGTAGCTACAAACATCGGTATCATCAGTACTGTTCTCAGGCTGAAAGCTAGAAACACAGCGCTGCACCAGCCATTAAGAAGGAGAAAAAATGACTGCTACTGCTGAACCCATGACAGTCACCAAAAGCAATAGAAATGCATTAGCTCCCCACCTTCCTGCTGCTGCCTACTGACTGCTCCCAAACCACTCTAAGTTCTACCATATTCATTTCACTGTGTGCAGCAGCAGTACACTCAGGTGTACTCTGCCACTTTTAATTAATTTATTTACCTTGTTCATTTTTTGCACACTAACCACCATTTCCTCTGCACCAGAGTCCAAATTGGTATGACTGATTCATTACAACACACTTTTCTTGTTACAAGTTTAGCTAAATTATGAGCTACCATCAGCATGTCTTTACTTCATACATTTATTTTAGGACAGCAAACCTTCTGAACACTGAAAAGCTTTCACAAGTTTCTCTGATATTTTACTGTGGCAGTGAACAACAACAGTCCTGGTGTTATCATTTTAAAAAATGTTATAAAAATCTAACAGTCTGATAATAAAAAATTATTGCCACCTGGCAATAAATGACTGTCAGGTGATAAGATTTTAAAAGTATTTCATGACAGACTAATTCATTTATTTTCTATCTGGCTTTGTCTGATTTCTCCATGAGCATGTTTGTGAAATCTATTTATGCCACAGCCTTCAACATTTTTCATCATACTTTTTCTCTCTTATTTCCTTGGAACCTTTCCATCATTTCCAGATGCAAAGATAAAATAAGAAGATACCTCTGAAAATGATGATGTATCTACTTTCCAGATTAATTAGCACTGGAGTAAGCATAGGGCAGTTTAAGGTATCTTTTTTTCTTTCTAGAAACCACGAAAAGATAGCAATTTTCACATATAGATAGCACTTACAAACTTCTCGAGAAGACTATAATCCTACACAATTTTATTCCTACTTCTAAAAAAACCTAAGTAATTAAGCTTAGGAAAAAAAGGCTTTTAAAGTAAATTCCAAGGACAAACCACTCTAGCATGTGCAAAAATAAGCATCAAATTGGATACCCCAAATGAGATCTGAAAGAAGAGAGGCGTACTCTAATCAGCTCTGTGAAAGTGCTCACCATTTTTAATAGCTTTTATGTTTACCAGCTGTGTGCATCCTACAGCTGTGAATCAGCATTCCCAAAAACTGGGTGGTTTTTGTAAGTGACAAGTAGCATGGCTTCTGCCTGTGCTCTATTGCTTTGAATAAGCACTCATGAAGCAAGTCTGCATTGGTAAACTTCATCAAGTTACCCCGGGAGATACAGGAAGTTTGATGTTCTGTTTCAGAATACAACAAGTGACTCAATGATTAAACAGAGAAGAGAAAAACTGAGTATTATGTATCTAACAAACTATTTTATTAGTAGCATTTGTGGGTGAGACAATCGAATGATTGTGTCACAGCAATGGTATTTCACTTCAATAAATGAACTGAATAATACAGTAAAAATTAGCTTTGTGATACTTTAAAAATACTTAGCTTTCATAAAAGTGAATGTTTGGTACCATATCCACATGGAGATTCCTGTATCTTCCTTTTATACTCCTTTAAAAATTGCTTTATTGTCAAGCAGGACCAGAAAAAGCATATGGTCCCTTTGTTATTAGAGATTCTTTGATGACTATTACATCATCCTTTATCTTGCTTCATTTAATTTAGTTTAATACAATGTTTGTTGAAGAAAGAAGTCATGAGAGTTTATATAAGGAGAGTGTAAAAACAATCTCACAGATGTAAAACAACGAGCAAACACCAATGTGGGAGAAAAGAAAGCTTGATCAGTGAAATATTCTCTCCTGACACCCATAATTCATGAGTGCCTGAATTCAAGCTAAGTTCACAGGAAACCCTTTAGGTTACTAATTCTGTGAATACTGATTACCTGGTTCTATAAATATTCATAGTATCTCTTTCAACTTCTCACCTGTTGGTCATATCAGACTCCAACACCAAAACGGCTAAAAAAAAAAAGGTAGTTAAAATGTAGTAGTACATAATGTGCAGCTTGGGGTTTTGTGAAGGCGAAAAAGAATATGGAGGTACACAACCAAAGCTCCACAGTTATTCTCTGCTCCATTTAAATTTGTTAAAAAAATTATCCTTTTTTTGTCATGTAATGTGTTCATTCATCATTCTTACCTACTTTGTACTTGGTCTTAAAAATGGCAGAGATAAACTTCAGCATAAATCAGTAGACCCTGCTGAATTAAGTGGCAGAGTGGCACCGTCACCGCAGTTCTACATATGTGACACTTCATGAAGACAGTCAGCACCAGATACAGCTATTCCCTTTTACATGCTTTTGCAGAATGGGTCACTGGTTTCTTCATTATCCACTAAGTCCCCTACACACAGGATGATATGGTAGAAATAATACTTTCTTTGGCAACTCAGTTCCATTTTCTTCAGTGAATGCAAGTGATAAAGCTTAGTTTTAAAGATTTCATGCTGCTTAATTGTTCCTGCCATGCCACTTCTTCAAACTAAACAATCTGTTCCATTTAACATCTCCACCACCTTACACTGTGCTCTCTCCAACTCGTTTATATTTTATCTCATTTTTGCCTATTCATCTTAGAGGAGTAAAGAAAAAAGGCAAGAGGAAAAAAAACCTTCTGCCTAAGTCACATATGTCATCAAGAAATGTCTAAGTCAGTGCACAACTTCCAATGTAACTTTATCTTCTGCATCCTCAGTTTCTTTTGCTGAAGGCCTTCAGTTTGCTGTAATGTCTGACATAAATTATCTTGAATATGGCTTGACAATTGCAGCACATTCAAAACTGTTGAAGGAGCAAACAAGAGCTCTAGATGCTCAGTATACCAAAATACCCCTTCAAGCCTTTCTCTGGCATTTATATCAGATATTGGACACTATAAAAGTTTAATCTATATAAAAAATAACTAAGTAGTTGTATCGGGGCATGAAAACTTCACTTCTTTCTTATAAATATTTACCACACCTCATGAAGGGCAAACTTCTATTCCTTGGAAGGTGCTACTAACAATCTCTATGTATGTTTTCCTCTAAACTGTCTCACCTGCTTGCTAGTCTTCAGTTTTGGAAATAAACAGCCCCCAAAACAGTTCTATAGGGAAGGCATGAACAGCTTTGTCCTCTGTCAGTAGACTGACTGGCTGAAGGTGATCAGAGTTGTAACCTGGGTTGCGAGCTTTACAGATTCTGTAATTTTCAGTCTTCTTCCAAGATGATGCCATTTGAAATAACACCAAGACTAGGCTAGAAAAAACTGAAAAAGATACTTCAAACATATTTCTGAAGGCAGCATGGAGCATAACGGATCTTAGTCATGTCCCTTAAAAATTCTTGCTCCAGCTGGGACCTGATGTGGAACTTTCAAACACTGGACTGCCATTCAGACACTCAGTCTTTATTGTCCTCTTAGTGTCATGTGATATAGAAAATTGTTTTCTAGTTTTTAAGTAAATTCAACCTTCCACTTCATATCTCTACCACAGATCACCTAACGCATTAACATTATATTAATGTAGGTGTTCATCTCATCAAATACAATGCAGAGATTATTTTTTTTTTTTTTAATCCTTTTATAGTAACTGATTGTTACTTAGATTAGGAGCTTTAAAAATCAGTCAGTCAGTCTTGGGGATACTGCTGCTGGGCCGTCTATAATAAGATCATTATTTCTGGAACCAACCTCCCTACCTAGAGAAAGCTTTATCATTACAGGAAATCAGCTGCATGGCCTTTTTTACACCATTACACTAGTTTTCTCATCTTTGCAGGCAGATGAACTAATTTCTCTTTCTAATGTCCAGCTACAAACATGCTCCAATGGCTTGACTGACACACTGTGGGAATTTGTACTGGTGACAGTGGCACACAATGAGTCATGACCAAATTAACAATGCGACCTCAAAAGCCTACAGTGAGCTCTGTAAGGTTCTGTTCCTAGCTCCTCTCCAGACAGAAAACAGTTGTTACCCCACCAGTGCTCAGTAATTCAGAAACATCACCATAATGATTGAAGCTAGCATCTCCACATGGGAAAGCACTATGCGGTTCAAACAGGTATTTGGAACAAGTTCAGGGATGATCTCACTGTGTTCCATTTCCCAGTGTAGGTATGTCCTCTCTCTTTTCAGTCTTTTTACCACAGGTTGTCTCTTTCCTATGCCTAAAGGCTTACTCCTCTGATATGGAATTATATTTACTTTATGTTTATTTTTCTGAACATCTTTTAATATTATTAAATGCTCCCTCCCAAACTTCTGCTGAAACCTTCTTGAGCCTTCTCCTAAACACAGAGCAAGCAAATGGAATAACCTGCTCACACCATAATTTAAAGCTTATATGCAAAATAGACAAGGCACTCTGCAGATTTTCCTACAAAAGATTTTAGAGAGAAATAAATTATATTAGATTATATTTCACTTGTAAACCACATTTGAACATAAGCCTTTAGATGGGAAAGGTCAGAATTGTACATTAACCCTTTGAACTAGATATCCCCTTTAAAAGATGAAAGTTTAGCAGTAAATGGACCTCTAAGTTTTTGAATTATTTTGCATTTAAATAATGGATTTCTTATTTTCATCCATCATTAACCTAATTGATCTCATTTAAACATGCAAATTGTGGCACTGAACTTTCATGTTCATAGATATCATTCCTTACTGTTTACAGTAACTACCCTTTATGTTTCATTTCTTTCAATCACTCACTAATATGAAAGGCTTAAACAAGATAATTTTATTTATTAACATAGTGTTTACATAATTATTGAGCTAAATAATTATACAGAATAACTTCTTATTCACTTTCCATTCAAAATGAAGAGGTATACACGTACCGAAGCTGTATCTTCCAATTTGCATTCTTATTATTACTATATTTAACTGCATTTTACACTGGTAAATAAGGAAATATCGATCCTTTGAGGAAGACTGAATGGAAAGCTGGTCACCAAAGTACTGAAATAACACTGAGATACATTTATGGTGTGTATTAACATTCTTACAATGATTCAGGAATAAAACCCCCTAAAATCAACAACAACAAAACCCCAAATAAACAACCCACCAAACAAAAAATGCTTGGGCAAAATACCAGAAGAGTATCTCAATATGGGTGCATCTTGGATGGAAACCTGAATGCTTATAAAGAGTAAACTTATCTCACAACATAACAGGGAGTTAACTGGAAGATCTTAAAATTCTCTCATTCTCAAGGTTACAGCAGCACATCAGAACATCTACACTGAAAGAGAAAGGCAGGAACACCACTCAAGACGGTTGACCTCTACAGGACGGAAGCATTGGTCACAAGAGATGGTACCTCTCTTTCAGACTCAGGTAGACATTGAAGAAAACATCTAGCTTTTCTTCATGAGCTTCTGAAGGATTTAAGCAGCTGGCAGATTTTCAATAAAGTGAAGGAAATACCTGCTTTCTTAGGCTTACAGAGATTGCCTATGATAAGAGAGGAAAGTTTTTGAGAGAGCAAGGTCCTGTCTGCACATCACACAGAAAACATAGCCTTCTTGCTTTTAGGCAGGAACAAAAAGTGTGTTTAATCAATATGACCACCTAAGTTGTGAAATAATGGTCAGAGAAATCCATTTGAAAAGCTGAGATCTAAGAAGCTGAGGCCCAGGCCTCCTGTTCTGTACAGTGGAGTACATCCTGAAAACAGTACTGCTATAGCCAAGTCCAGGTTGTCAAGATGCTTGGTGATACCTCACACTAACCAGCTATTACCCTCTATTAACTCAGGATGGGAAGTATACTTCATTGCTAACGATAAATGACACATACAAAAAAAATCCCTGAAACAAGCCTCTGCTGAAGCAAAACTCAGCACTCTTTGGTGTCTGAAGCAGAGACTGTGGGTGCTGTTCTTACAGTACCCACAGTCCTGACAAATCACTAGAAAATATAATAATTGTTCTGGGTTTCCCTCCTGTGTCCTGGTACATACAGATTTGTCAAGTACACCTACCAGAAGGACTGATAAGAGATGACAGTCTGATAATGGCTTAGTGACTTCCAAAAAGGTGTGTCTAACTAGCTGTACGATGACAGCAGACTGTTTCCTCAAAAAAAGAACACAACCTAAACGAGTCTTGTTGCTAGAGCTGGGTGTTAAGAACTCTGAAGAACAAAGCATTAAGCCAACAAAAATATTAGGAGTATATTGATTTGAAACAAAACAATTCTCTTTTCTCAAAGGGAAATTTTCTTTGATATTTGTTATGACCAGTATGCAACAAGATGGGCCATGGAAGAGAATGTGCCGCTGCATCTGTGCCATCATGTTACTCTTGAAAAAAGGTTTAAGCTTGAGATATTAGCCACCTTCCACAGGTTCCAGAGGTTTCCGAGGTATCACAGTTCCCAAATATTTAAATTATTTTATGATAAAATGGTTACAGCAAGAGAGCAAATCGTGACAATCTGGAAAAGAGCAAAGCCCTGGGTGCGTGAATCTCAAGTGAGTTCTTTCTCTTAGGACCCTAAAAAATTATACCCTTGGAAAATCTGTCTTTTCACTGTATCAGAAGTTATAGGAGAGTTGTGTGCTTGAGCTTATTGACTAAAGATATCGTTAGATTAACATTTTCCTGTCATGGCAAAGCCAAAAGTCGCAGTTCTTTCAAGTACTCCAGCTATTTTCACTCCTGACTAAATACACTCTATCTGTATTTATTTGAGGTAGCCCAGTGTTTTGGGACCCTGTTAAAAAAATCAATGAAAAATTTGAAGGCAGTGACACCTCATCATGCTATTTAGTAAACCATTTCCTGACTCTGAGTATGTACCTCTTGCCAGACTATTCATACAGAGATTGAGGCAATTTGTAATCATGCCAAATATTTCCAGATTTTACTTTCAGCTGGTGTGTCTTTCAGGGTGTCACACAGCACAATGAAGAGATGGTCATAAGCAATTGAGAATGACCCTTTTCTTGCTTTCTTTTTACAATACCTTATTTCATGTAGTACTATATGAATGTATATTATAATATATACTGTATTTAACATTGTACATTTTCACACATTTACATATTCACACACCTATATATTTAACATATCTTCACTTCTTTTTGTTCAGAATGTGTAACTGTAGAAACTGGGCTCCAACAAAAACCTGAAACTGTTTAAATAAAAATAATGTGCTAAACTCTCTTAGTGAGTAATGTAGCTCTTTGATAAAATTACTCTGCCTTGCACCAACAGAAAATCTAAACTCATCCTGTTGTCAGAGAAACCTCCATCTGTGAATACATCAGAAATCCCAGTAGTACACTGTTGCTCCAAACTCACACACACACGCTATGTTCTACATGGCTGCACAAGTGCATTGCTGATCTGCCTCTCTGTACTTGGCTGCATTCAAGGTGGTTTGTTTGCTTAATTCAAAATCAATATGTTTATTTCCCGGACAACAATTCCAACATTCTCTTGGAATAGCTGCCTAATTTTAAAGTCAAGTTCAGATGTTCATTGCAAAAGAATCTAATAACAACCCACAAATGAAGAAATGGCCTATTACACAAACACTGTTGGAATAGCCTGCAGAAGCAAGTTAGCTGATGGCTATAGACTTGTCAGACCAACAATTCACTGCACATCTGTGTCTGCCAATACAGAATTTACTCAAAATTGCCTCTCTAGACACTTCTTTACATAACACATATTTAGCTTATTAGTGCTGTCATTTGGGAGCCTGGTCAGCTTTTGAGCAAAATCTCATGGAGTCCATTAGCACGGATCACATCACAGCTGCCATTTTAGAATCACAATGATTAGGTTTGAAGTTCAAATGATTTGATTTCACTTTAAAGCTTCTAAAGAAGCCTCTGGGGCAGACTTATGCAATTAATTTTTACTGAGGTCTGCTGGGTAATTTACTGTAGTCAGAGAATCTTCACTACAGTCAGGTAATAACCACTGGGTAATTTTATGGCACTTTGTTCGAGTAGGAAGCAGCGTGTTGGCTGGCTTCCGCTCTGTGAAGGCCTGGAGGAATGCAAAGATGCTGCTTCTGGGAAACAAGATGTATCTGAGACATTGAAGAGGGATAAGCAAATTCACTAACCTCCCAGATGTGGACCAGAATTTGTACTTGCCCTCAAAATGTCTTTTCAGAAGTGTGTGTGAGGACTTAAGAGTACACAGTCTAGCAAGTATTGTACTGAGAAGCTCTTAAAATTGAAGTACCACACCTGTGATACTTTCATACAGGTGCAAAGAATGCATTCCTAGCTTAGTTTGAATGTAAAAGTAAGCAATGAAATTAAATACCCCTTTGAGATTTGTATTTATCACTTACACAAAGCGCTTCCTAATAACCAGTGTCAGCTAGGCTGACAAGCAAACTTCAGAACGAAGCCACAGGGGATACAAGTCTATTTTAGGTTTACTGTTGACAGGAAGGGTCAGAGGAAAAATAAACTCAGCAAGCAGTGTCATGCTACCACAAACCTCTGCTGGCCAAGCAGAAATTAAATAATGGCCAAATCTTTCAGCATGACAAAGACCTGGGCAATCGGGCGGCCCTTCAGTGCACAGAGCACGATATACAGAATAACAAGATTAAACACAAGTGAGACATAACACAAATTGGTGATAAACAAAGCTCACAAGACTGGAGAAGCTAATTATCCCAAAGTCTGGAGAGGGGTACAGTATGCTTACCCTACTGCATCCCTATTATTTTAATATTTGATATCTGCAAAGTTAATACGGAAAGTTTTGTGAAAAGGAGGATTGATTCTCCTTCAAGATACCCTTCTTTTGGTCAAACTATAAATAAGATAGGTAATCTCTACTTCTAGATCTAACCATTAAAAAATAAGAGTGGCAGGAGGACTCAGACATTATTTCTATTACATACACAAACACATATTAAAAGAAAATAAAACCTTTTTTATCTTACAAGTTTAGTCCTTGGATTCATTTCATGTACTGGGGAAAGCTGATTTGATTGCTTTATCGCACTAACAAAAGCTAAGATTTGTGTAAGGGGAAGAAGAGGAAATAAAGTATATTCTGTATTGATATTGCTGCTGATGGCATTACTGGCTTTCGTTTTGTTAAGTTTACTTCCTATTAAAGCTGATGATAAAAACAGCTGTGTGGACTCATAAGCACCTCTATCTACATCTCTCCATGGACTTATTACAAATATCTGGTTCATACAGTCTCATCGTCTAGGACAGATTTAATTTTATTCTATCTTTCACTAGAATAAATAATAAACCTGACATTCCAACTATTACATTGCTTTCCTTTTTCTCTACCTATCACCCACAGTCCTGTAATTCCTACTGTTCGTTCGCTTCCATTTTCTTTGTGCTGTTTGTTTTTATGCAGCCATGTTTCCTCCATTGTCAGGGGCTAGCTGCTTGAAACAAAGAAGGCTTTTTACTTTCAAGCATAATTATACACGACAGAAATGGTCAGACAATTTTTTATTGTTCTTTTTTTCTAGCCTGTGATGATACACTGATAATTGGTAAGGAGCATCCATGTACCACAGACAAAATCCTTCAGATTTTAGGGAAGTGTTTAAAAACCAAGAGCAGTTCCAGTGGGTGATGCCCAACCATTGCACATCCATTCTCTGCCTGACTGATGCTCAGCTCTGCTGTTCTGTTTGTCCATTTTAAGGTACTTGGTTATCATTCTCCTACAGCATTTCTGCTCAGCAGAAATGCCTCTGGGACGTTAGAACAAGTGCCCTGTGGAGCAATGCCTCACTACTTGCTTGTGATTTTGGAGCCCACAGGACATCAGATTAATGAATTCTCCTGACTTTTCTCGTGGGGTCCCATAATCCATCTGCTTTGTCAGCACTATTTTTGAACTGCTGTCAGGTGGCATTAAGGATATATTGGGTCAACTCACACTGGTTCCTGTGAGCATGCCTCTCATTAATACAAATAGGATGTCTCATATGTTTGAAGTCCTACGGATTGATGGAAAAATCCAGTGACTGCAGTAATAACCACAAACAATGATGAGCAATAGCAGGAGAATAAAATGCAGGGGCCCAGTTCCAGTGCGATACACTCCATTCAGAGTCTTTGGGATTGCTACAGTAAATCATGCTTCTCCTCTTTTTCCTTCAAGTCTCTCTGCTGAACCACATCATTTGTTCCCTGAATCTCCTTTTCATTTTATAAAGTTTCTGTTAGAAACGTGCCCAGTGTAAGACTTCTGAGTATGTTAACCATGGAGATGTAGGTGGTAAGAGAAGGACAATAATAGTCTGTTCTTAGTCTCCTTGTCACCAATACCAAAATACTGCTTTCTCCATGGTTTTAAATGTATTTCCACCCTCTTTTCTAAACTTTAAGTTCTTTTGGAACATTGCTCACTTATTTTTCCATGCATTATGCCTCTATACTAGTGCTGAAGAGTATTAAATTGATTGGTGGAAAATTAATGGAGCAAGCAGGAATGACAGAGAATAATTACTTCTGCATTGAGGCTTTTAACGAGTTGGTAGTCTGAAGGGGCAGTAACAAAAAACATATTAGTAACTGTAAATGCCCAGTACAGTTTGTCCTTGTTAGAAAATTTCAGTGAACCCACAGAAGAGAGAGTCTTGCTCAAAACATGATGCAATGGGAAGATGAATCCCACAGCTATTTAGCAAGGCAGTATCTTGCTTCCTAGGGTGCAAATCAGAAGTAAACAACAAATATTCAAGAAGCTTTATATATGCAAGACCACAGAAAGGCTTCATCACCTTGTGATCTTATGATGCTCACACAAAACAGAACCGTGCCCTTATCCTGAATCACACTACATTTCAGTCACTGTGAGTCATTTTAAACCTGAAATAGCTGGCTTATTTCTCTATCTATTATTCCATTCAATTTGGTTCCTCTCCTCTAGTGCCAACATCTCCAGCAGGGCACTAAAGGAAGAGCAAGCAATTTAGAAGTGAAGGCATGGGCCAGCTCAGTGGCTGATGGTTGTGGGATTTAAATTCAAGGAAATAAAGCTGTTAAGGATCCATGTCTCTAGTACAGATGTCATTTGAACATGTTAGGGGAAGCAGGTGTTTAATAGCCATTTGTTGAAGAAAGGGTTTGATCTCCTTCAGCAAAATGCTGGGTAGAACATTTCAGAAAACAGCTTTTTTCAGTACCTAGTACTTATGGACATTAATCCACATCCTCCTCATTTTCAGACTTTTATGCAGATGGCTTTTTTAGCAATACTGTCAGCTTCAGTGCATGGAGTGCTCTTGCTATTACTGTATTTTACATGTGCTACGAGCCTTTGATGCTTATGGAAATATCGCTGTTTAGAAACAAGTTATGTGTGCCAGCAGTCCTTGACGTGTTATGTTGGGAACTAGCTGCAGTTACTGGAAGCTTGTCTGCTTTACAGCAGGTTGATTACACCTACCCTAGGTACAGATTCATGAAAGGTTTCTTCCCTTCACCTGGTCTGATGGTATTTTGCAGATGTCTGTTTTTACTAGCTGGCAATCATAGAATCATCGAAGTACAGTTGTTCTGCAGAAATCCATATAGCTGTACACTGAAGAATCGTGGGTATAATGCAAGCAGATATGAAAACATCATCTAATGGTGAATAAGTGTTCTCCTGAGTGTCTCACAGTTTGTAAGTGAAGAAGAAAAATGACTCAAAGGAAAACATGACTTCAGAGTAGGGCACACAGAAGCATAGGCAGGTTCATTCAATTCTGAAACAATGCACTGCGGAAGATATTAAGTTTCCAGAAATACTGTTTGAAAAAATAAACCGATATATAAAGATACAAAACACCTGAAGTTTGGATTATCTAGAGCAACATCCTGCATAGACAAAGCCTAAAAATAAATTATAAAGGGCTTTTCCTTCTGGTCTTGTATTATTAACAGCATTAACCAGCATTTCATTAACAGGATTCAAAGTTATTGAAGCAGTCTGCTGAGAGCTTTGCTTCTACATACCCTTGTTTCTAGATACTTTCAAGGAGAACTGTGAAGTACTACATACTTCATGATTTGTAAGTACTATGATTTGTAAGAACTACTTCACATTGCTACAATGATAAATGCGTTTCCATTCTACCATTTCTCAAAGCAATCCAGGAACTCAGTCCCATAGTCTTTTCACTGGTAAAGCTCATAACAGACTTTTTGGAGATACTCCTGTAAAAAACAATGTCCCCCACCCCAAACCAACCAACCATAAAATGCAGAACAGAGAAGCTGGCTAAAAGAAAGACGTTACCCATCTGCACAATACCAGAGATTTTTATCATTTTCCCAGAACAGAAACTCTGAAACAAAACTAAACTATAAAAGCAAGTATACAGAATGTGTGCTACTTACAGTGTATTTCTAGAACCTGCATTGCTATCTGAGGTGTAGAGTTTAGGGACTCGTGATCTACTCTGCAACTTACAACTGCACCGTCATCGCTGCGATCTGCTAGGAAATCCAGCGTGCTGCTGACTGTGAATGTTTTCCGATTTGCATCTTCTTCTTTTAAATATTTAACGTCTGAAAGAAAGAACAAACATCTCCAATGTTTTGGGGAAAAGGAGTCCAGAATTAGAAAGCTCAATTATCTATCACAGTTGAAAAAAGAAGTCTTTCACATCTGTACTAGTCTGTTTAAAACAAAATCAGACTGCAGTTTTTCCTCAACTTGCTCCAATTGTAGAAGCTGAATATATATATTGAAAAGGGACATTTTAAAACTGTTTACAGGATACTGCACTCACATACTAATATACAGATATTACAAAATTTATTACTAATACATGGATATTAATAAAGCCATGTAAAGTAAGGGCTGCATGCATGTAGTCACATTAATCCTGCTCTTACTATATTCATGGGTTATTCTGTTCTTTGGCTAGAATTATGATAATTTATGAACTGAACTAAACTGAAGTATAGCTATTGATGGTGATGAACAACTAAACAGAACATGTCACAGTATTTACTGGAATCTACAGACAAGCCCCAAGAAGACTGGAAATAATATTACTCCAGAGACCTTGCACTCACTGGTTTATAGCATGTTAAATTGGCCTACTGCTTTTGTGCAGATTTGCTTAAGTCTCTGACAGTTTTCAGCTCAGATACTAAAGTGTGGGGAGCCTTCAGCTGTGTTTAAGTATTCAACTCAGCTCAAGGTTAAGGTTCAAATTCAGAAAGTTTCGTTGCAGGCCAGACATGTTAGATCAGAACTGAAGATTAATGTAACTGCAACATGAGATCTTCTTAACACATGCTTTAGAATTGTTTCATTCAGTTCACAACTACTTATAATACTTACTGATTTGAATGTATTTCAGCAAAATAGTAAGCTCGTTATAGTGATTTCTTAAAAGGAAAGCTTTAAAAGATATATATATAAACACACATATTCAATTGCACTGAGATTGCATATGTCCTCTGTGTCCCAAAACAAGAAAAACTGAGAGGTTTCCATCTTACAAATTACACTAAATCCCATTAGAGAAGAAGATGACCTAAATAAAATTTCAATGAAATATCAATTTTAGAAAGCAAAACTTAAATGGCTTAAGCTACATTTTTTTAGATTAAAAATACCTCTGAAATCAGAGAGGTGGTCTTTTTCATTGCCTCCAGATATATGAAGACATCACAGCTATGCGATTTCCATTTTCCCCTAAAAAATAATTATTTCTTGCATACAAGCATTTTTCTGTCTGTTTTTTTGGTAAGCTTTAAGAGATTTCAATTTCTGTCATGGTGACTATTAATATTTAGGGATCCATAGGTGAGAGAAATATTGACCAGGGCTAAAGCAAATTTATTATAATGAAAACAACAAACGTCTTCACTAATATTTAAAGCAAACACATGAGACTTTGTTCCCAGAGTAAGGTTTCCAAATTGAATAATAAGCACCTATATAGACAGCTGTTTGCTTACAAGTAATGCACACATGCCTTTGCTTACAGACTGCAGGTGGAGGACAGACAGCTCCTGAAAACATCAACAACTTTAATTTCACAGAGAGGTTGTGGATGCTTAATCCTTTAGAAAAACAAAAGCAATCAATTTCCTAAACAGATGTTTAGAAGCCCTTCTCTAGACAACTATTGTTGGGAAGAGTTCAATTCCTAGAGCTAATTACCTCCGTAAAAAGGATGGTGATACTGCTCTGAAAACTGTTGACATCCTCATCAACAGAAATATTTATCTTGTCCACTTTATCAGCTGCATCTTCTTAGATGTTTCTTCATGGCAAAATGTTGTAATGGTGTGATTGTAGTATATGCTAACTGAATGTAAGGCCAACTGGATGAAAGAGCAGTGGAAATCAGGTACTGAATATGTTAACCCATGCTAGCATTCCGGATATTTACTCGGGGTTTTTACAGAAATTTTAAATAGGCCTACTGTAGTCAATGATTTCATGTATTTTCTTTCTACTCCTCTATCTTCTAAATACCCCCTTGAAGAAAAGGTTTAACAAAAAGATCCATTACAGAGGCACTTTCTCTGGCTATCACTATCACTGTCCTGCATTGATAATAGCACAGCCAGCAAGTCAAGGGAAGTGATTCTTCTCTATTCAGCAACTGTGTGGCTGCATCTAGAGCACTAGGCACACTTTTGAGCTTTCTGGTACAAGAAGGATTTTGGCAAATGTGCAAGGACAAATTATGACAGCTGGGTTTATTCAACCTGAGGAAAAGAAGACTAACACCATATTAAACTGCTGCCTTCAAGTACCTAACTTGTGGTCACAGAGAAGAAAAAAACATTCCTCTCAGAGGCATACAGCAAAAGCTGAGGTGCAGTGCACACAAGTTACACCAAGGCAAATACTGATTTTGTATGACGAAATATCTACATATAGTGAAAAATTCTCCACAAAAAAAGGCTTTCAGATGCTGAAACATCTATACCAGACAGACTATGGAACCTCTGCCCTTGGTGATTTTTCAAAATTGAATTGGGTAAGACCCTTAGCAGCCTGATCTAACCATTGAACAGAGATTGGGCCATATGAAATCTAAGGGTCAACTATGTGCTCACTTCTATGACTCCATCAAATAGCTGCACATACATATATGCTTGTATTAATACTAGTTTATATATCATAAGTATAGATGTTTGACAGGGAAAACAAATTACAGAATGTCTATCATTCATTGTTCATTGGCAACTATTTCTAAAAGTACATATTTGGAGCATCCATATAGACTAACTCGTCTTTTAGAAAGACAGTTTTGCTGTTTTTAAGTGACAAGTATGATTTTTGTTTACATTTAAAATCAAATTCTGACATGAAATGGCCTTGCCTAAGAAAATTTCACCTTCGTTTTAGAAGTTTATCAAGTCAAAATATTCAGTGGCTCTCTGAATTCTTTGTGTGTACTAAAAATACATAAACCAATTAAAAATGTCTTAATCTGTTGCAACAAAACAGATATTATCTTACCTACTTTTCAAGTCAAATTTTGCTAGGGCAAAAAAATAATCCATTAAAAATGTTCCTGAAACCTAAAAATAATTTCTTACATAATATTGTTAAAACAGCGTGTAACAAATTTGGTTGGAAAAATAGACATTTTTTTCTCTACAAAATTATGTATTTAGTTTCTCCAGTATATTTGCTTTAATAATATTCAAGAAATGTCACCAGAATGCTAAACTGCAGATCTCTTTGTTAATTTGGTGCATATATGAAACAGAACACTAAAGTAAAAGGCATAGTACTCAGTACTTCAGCGTCTCTCTTTACTAGCAGTCTGTCTCATTACTAACACTCACTCTGTTCAAATGGTATTCCTTTACCAGATGATGATTCCTTTTTTGAGTAATAGAAATGGAGCTACAATTTTAGAATGGCTTTTTCCCCTTGGTGCAACTCTGAACTCAATGCATCATTTATATTCTTTTTCGTCATGTATAATATACTGTAACACAATTGGATTTACTGGTGCTAGACAGATGAACTCCTAACCTTTAATGTCAGCTGCATTAGCATATAATTTCATATCTATTTTCTCAGATTTATCATTTCACCTTTTACAGTGCACAAAGCTAATGTAACTTTTGCTGATGCCACTGCAAACTGGCTAGGTTATTTTATTTTTAACCTTTGTGAAATGGCAATGTGCTCTTCAGAAGACCTAGCAAACTAAACTGAAATGAATGTGCTCAGTATTTTCATTTCTGGATTTTTTTTTTCTTTAATATCCTTTTTCACATCTTCTTTGTTCCTTCCCCACCCCTCTTTTTTAAAAAAAACATCCCTTAAGAAACTGTTGAGAAGAGCAAATTCGTTAAAAAGTCACATCATCAAATCACTTCCTGACTTCAATAACATGCTGAAAGAACAGCAAAGTTCTTACACCAGATTATAAAATAAAATCTTTAATACAACTTATTTCAGTATTGCCTTGCTGCTAGGTCAACTGTACCAGTGGTTCCCTTAATGTACTGATATTGCTTAGAGTAATTTTCAGTATTTACATGTCTTGAATTTACATATTCATCCTGTTGTATTTCTGGGCTGACAGGATCTATGCTGTGCCACGTGTGCTAGCTGTGCTGGCAAATTCTTCTTTTTATAATTATATTTGATGCCTTTCTTTCAGTAATTTCGCTATGGCTGGAAAGAATAGGTCTCTGTTTCCTCATTTTTTATCTTTGTTACAAGTGCTTAAACACATTTCAAATGACTCCAGCCTAAAATTCCTGTGTCTTTTAATATGCTCTGGAACAGACTGGGTTCCTTGGGCAATCAACTGCAATCTCCTTTATTTACCAATTTTATATCACAGCTATGGTTGTGTACATTGAACTGTGCTGGAGAACAGTAAAGGAAGATTAATGGACTTTGTAATTAATGCTGAAAAATTGCTTGAGGCAGTTTACTGATCTAACAAAATCCCACCACCAGACAAATATGAGACAAAGCAGATAAAGCTGTTTTTTGGTTGGGTTTTTGTTGTTGTTGTTGCTTTATATATATTTAAAAAAGCTGCACTTAAAAGGTGGATTTTGAATCATTTATTGTTCTGGTCTTACTGCACAGTGAAGTAACAAGAGTAAATACCAGTACCTTATCCTTTTTATTCATCTAATCTATAATGGGACCTCAGTTGGCTGTGGATATGCGACTAAGCCTTCTTTTATAGGAAGCTTTGCCCACCCATTTGCCAAAAAGGATTTTAAACTATCACAGCATTTCTGAGACATGGACTACAAAGCTAAGTTTTATGTAAAGAACTTAAAAAGTGAAAGAGAAGACAGAAAAGAAGTATATAGCTTTTATATGCAACTCTTTCCTATTTTCCTGCATCTTCAAAGGCAAACCCATGCTTTCAGTTTGGTTTTAGTCACCCCATGACTTTTCAGTTACAGAAAATTCTCCCCAGTCCTTGTGAAGTTTTCCTCAGCCCCTTTAAAGTCTACCTTCTCCCGGCTCCTCACCACAGACTTTCAGCATCCTTGCCTCAGCTGCACGTTCCCAGTCTCCCAACAAAGATTCCCTCAAATGTTACAACCTAACTCTTCTGCACCAAACAGGCTCCATAACTCCCTCATTGGAAAAGCAATCTCCTGTCTCCTCCAGATGGTTTTACCTCACTCAGTCACTTAAGAGTGTAACATAAAACTCACAACTGACCAACTGAGACATGTGTCATAGTAAAAAGGCAAAAAGAAATTAAAAGGTAAAAAAATATCTGCATTGAATGGTATAGCTGTGATAACAATAGTCCCCAAAATATTTCTTTATGAAGCTGAGTTTATTAAGCTGAAGAGAGTTCAAAGCAATCCAAAACATCAGTTTCTACCATTTGAAGAAATAAAATAAAAAGATAGTTATATGACCAATCCAGTAATTCACAATCAGTTCCTTATCTATGTACTATCACTGATTCATTTAATTATTAAATATGAGAAACTTTATAAACATGAATTCAAAAATACAATTCTACATAATGTACAGCTTTGACTATTGGACCAAATAACACCAAAGCTCTTTTAAATACCTTTAACTTCTTTGTCATTCTTGAACCATCTGATGTCAGCTGCTGGTTTACTCCCAGATGTCTTGCAAGTAAGCTGCATCCTCTCTCCCTCCATAACTGGTGAGGTAAATCCAGTGATTTGTGGCTTCTCAGGAACACCTAACAAGCAAACAAGTAAAATGGCAGCAGCTGACACTATCAGAGACAAGAATATATGACCAACTTAAAGTTCACTTCCTTATATGTTCTAAATTCAGGAAATAATTCTTTGCCTTGACAGTGAATCCTGTTTCCTATTGCAAATAAAATGTCAACCTCAACTGTAGTTGATTCTAAAGATTTAAAGAAAACAGAAATTACCTAGTTTTCTAAGGGAAACAGGCTATATTTTAAACACCATCTTATCTATGCATATTCTGCACGAGGTTCTAATCTGAATTGTTATTTATAAGGTTTAAACTGGTCTGCACAGCAAGAAGTACAGCTGTGAAAATAAAATGTGACTGGCAACAGAAAGCTGCACTGATCTAAGTTCAGGACAGATATTTAAGCATGAATTATGAAGATTTTCAGACAAAATCCAAGGAAAAGTGAGGATGAAAATAAATACAGCAGTTTGTTCATACATTGTCTTCAGACAATAGTTATAATCACAATTCCACTGGCTAATGGAGAATTCCTCAGCTGAATTCTGTTCTGTGGAGGCTGTTCTTTGGAGGAGGTTGGATGGTCATGACATACTATATGCATAACATTAAATTTGGAACTAGTTACTTTTCTATGAAAAAAGAATTGGGAAAAATTTTATCACTGCATGTATAAATCCATTTGGCTTCTGAAAACACAAGACTAACTTATTTAAAGGGGTACTGATGACTGTAATCCTAAAATCTCTGAAGATGTTGTTGTTATAACTTGCATCTGCAGCGTTTTTATGCATTTGTATTTGTGGCTAGATAAAGGGATCACTCACAGTAATTGATCCTGTGCCCTGTGTTTCACAATTTGCTTTGTTCACATCTCTTTTCCAAAATGACAGATTACATACATAAAACCCAAGCAGCAGTACCTATCGCAGAGTATATTTCTGTAATAAATCTACTCCTCTCTTTCAGGACCGAAAATGGTGTCTACTATAATACCTTGACACTTAAATCTTCTAATCCATAACAGAGTAGTCAATAAAGAGATTATTAGTACATAAAAGGATAGTTTATCTGATTAAAAGATGTAATACATTTCAAACCGAAAACACCTTTCTCAGATAGGAGATCCAAGAGTTTAAAATGTTACTTTGAAATAGAAAATTACAAAATGAAAAAAGATCAGCATCTTAAACCTTGAAGTTTTCTTTCTTGGAAGGTAAGTAGCTGATGTTTGGAAATTTTCACTAAACCCTCCCCCAAAAGGAAGGTAAATCTATAAGGCATGTGAAAGATAAAGTTACTTTGGTTGATAAATAGTGGCTAGCTGGTTTTTTTGTCTTTGTAACACCTTTCTATGTCTTTCTGCCATTTAAAAGGTTGATCTTGTCTACTCTTCTATTGTTTAGATCATGAGATGCCTTTCTACAGAGAGGATTAACCACAGGCAGTTGTATTGCAGAATATTCTGCTTTGAGTATTTTTTGTCCTTAATGGCAAAATTGTGAAGAGTTTTGTACAACAGTCTCACAGAGACAGAAAGGGAGATGTATTTTATATCCTACGCACAAAACCAATTCCCTGGCTGGATTAATGTGAATATTACTGGTGCAGAGAACATCTTACATTAGTCCTATTAAATCCAACTGTCTGACTGTCTACATATAAAAATAAAACAAAAAGCAAGAGTCGAGTTCAGGGACAGGAAAAAGAGAAAAGAATAAAAATTAATCTTTAAAATCATATAACCTCTTAGGTACACAGGTGTGTTTCAACGAACTATAGCAATTTTGGCTGATTGGGCTACTGACATTCATAGAATCATATAAAGCTTCGACCAGAAATTTGATTTCCTGGGTGTCTCTTGAAATGCATTGCTTTTCTATGTGTATCTATAACCTTTGGAGAAAACAGCAGAGCACTTAGAGGATAAAGTATAAAAGAGGGAGCAAACCCAGTGAAAATATGCACTTTATAGACAAAAAAAGAAAACAGAATGGGAGAAGAAAACGCACAGGTAAGGAAAAATGATAAAGCTCTAAAGCCCCTTTTGATGTCATGCTTTCTGATTTCTCCCCCTTTGCCCTATAGAATACATTGTTAGGAGATGAACACATGCACCTTCTTTGCACTTCTGGTGCTTGGGATGTAGAGGTTATGTCCATTTTATGGAGCACTCATACCTTGGTCTTTGTGTGCTCCCTAATTCACTACCCTGCCACAGCACAAACAGTAAGAGTCATGTTATTTTTCAGCACAGCAATATGAAACATCAGGGAAACAAGATCAGACATTTACATTTATCTTCTGCCAAGCTTTAGAAAAGTTCATTCTTATCATAATTTGCCAAAAGCCTAGGAAGTTTAACACTTGCTTCTTTATGCTCAGCTATTTAAACTTACCAAGAACAGTGAGAAAAGCCTTGGAAGTTTTGACAGGCATAGTAAATAAAGAGCAGGTGTACTGCCCTTCATCCGACAGAGACACATCACTGACACTGATACTCAGCTCATGCCATGAAGCTCGGACCAGCTCAATTCTGTTGTCCCTCAGAGCTGAAAAACAAAAATTCATGTTATAAGGTAAGAAACAGCATATTAACAAAGTGTGGTACATTACACAAGAAGGTTTATGAAGTAGCCCAGTGAAATGACTTCCTAGAATACAAGGATATGGGTGCAGTTGTCTTCATCCATAGTAGTTTGTTTTCTCTGTGGAATAAAGTACAAGAGTCCAGCACACTTTAGAAAGGCGTACTGAGTGACTTACATATAAATGTAGAAACTAAGGTACTTTAGTTACCTTTGTCCTTTCTCTAAAAAAACCCATCATTAACTGTGATTTCTGCCCCCCAAACAGCTTTGTTCAGTGCCTGAACCAATTCTTCCCTAAAATAATTTTCTTTTTCATATATTTACAAATGTGGGCAAATATTGAGAATCCTGTTTCATTTACAAACAACCTATGTTTTCAACTACAAAGTCTAACATTGCATACCTCGCCTGCAGATTTTTCCCACATTCATAACTACTCATATTGAGCCGGAATATCAGATTTCTTGAAGGCTGTAAGAGTATATCTTACTATGACTACATCAAGAGTTCCATGCATATATAATATATAGAATATAAATATAATAGAAATATAAAA
>WYDI02003132.1:0-31806 GCA_009867235.2 Psittacus erithacus | reverse complement strand
TCCTTTATCATTATTATTACTGGTGGCAGCAGCAGTGGTTTGTGTTATACCTTAGTTACTGGACTGTTCTTATCTCAGCCTGTGGGAGTTGTATCCTTTTGATTCTCCTCCCCATCCCTCTGGAAGCCAGAAGGAAAGGGGGTGGGGAACGAGCAGACTACATGGTTTTCTAATTAACGTCTAAGCTTAAACCACGACACTTTCTTCCACTTCTTAAACCACTTCTGAACTTTCTTCCTCCAGGCTGCAGTCCTGCAGTGCAGTTTACCAATTAACTGATCTGTCATGTTTGCATCTGTCCCACCAGTCTTCCATGGATCAGTCATCCCAACTCCTTTTTTCTGCTATTAAAGCTTCTCCAAGATTGCATCTATAACCTAAAGAGTGAAGAACATGCAGAAACTTTCTACTTGTACGTGCCTACTCTTTATAGATGACTGTTCCCTGCCACCCTTTCCCTGTGTATAGGGTCCAAAGAAGGTAATCTAGTAAAAATAACAGTAATACTTGCTGATGACAACATGGGTCTGCAAAATCTAACAGCTTTTCCCTTTCAGATATTAGAGCTGTAGGTGAGCTTTCACAATTTGTTTCCAGCAGTAGAGATAATGATCAACTGATGAATAACTTTATGGTTGGACTCAAAGGTCTTTTCCAACTTATCAGATTATAGGAATCTATGAAAAAGAAGCACATCTCATGTTCTAAAATATCTCTCTCCCAAATCGTCTTTTCATTTCCTAATAGTTGACTGTTCGCTTTAGTAATTACATAAAACTTTTAAAGTAAAAGCGAGCATAAATATTTTGACATTTTATATACGAACAGAATTTTCATTGAGAAAACATGATTCTTTTAATCTCAAACAGACAAAGGAAAACCTCTTCAAGTTGGCACTTTCCCCTTCCAATCTGTTACCAAAGCAGCTTCAAATAACCGCACAGTCTTGTTATAAACACCATCTTGTTATGCAACTTTAAGTGTCTGTCAGAGGAGGGCTGCTCTCTCCAAGCAAAGTCAAGTTTTTTGTTGCTGTTTATAAATGAGTTAAACTGGTGAGCTCTTCTGATAACAGATGATTCCCCTTATACATTATCCTGCAAATTCACACATACATTTCTGAATGAAAGAGCTGCAACTAAATATTCTTTTTGCTTGTATCCACCACAGTACTATGGTTTTACAGACCACCTAATAATCAGAGACAATATAAAATAGGGAGGCCCTCTTTGTCTAAATCATTACTTTGTTTCTCTTCCTTGGCTTTCTATTTCCCTCCCAGCACTACCACCATCATCAGAAACGACATATTCCGCATTACTAAACAGCAAGAGCCATAGAGCTTTTCACTTCTAATTTCACGCTGTAATAAAATGCAGTGGTTGTTTCACTGGGGGACCTTTAAAGCCTTCCTTTGTGAGGCTTATTTGACGGTCAGGTTAAGTATCACACTGTGGCAGCAGGCATCTGTGCATGACTCTTCATGCAGTTACAGCAAAAGGGAAGGAAAAAGAACAGAAAAATGAAAAGGCTGTCTTGAAAAAAATATCCCCTACTCTGAAGCAAGCAATTCACATTTTATTGCTTGGCCTAAGTATTTTTAAATATATGTTGTCTACCTCATTGATAGACCAATCAATCTAATAACAGCAAGTCTAGAAAGTTTTCACTGTATTCAGAGATATACTTGTTGCCTTACTGGAGAACCTACTGACTTAGTAGACTGATGATACAAATCTGTGAGGGAACAACAATAACAAAACCAAACCCAACAGATCTAATGAAAATAAATTTTCATTTTAACTAATTTCAGACTAAACAAACTCACAAAAAAGAAAAAAAAAACAACAGTGAATATGATTGGCAATAATAAACAAGAAATATGGTGTTCCTAAAAAGTATCAGGATCATATGTAATAGAAATATTTCTTCATTCTAGAGAAACCGAAGTGAAAATTTCATTAATCCCAAGTACAAAAACCAAAACCCAACATGTAGCAGGAAACTCCGAAGTGTTCTACACTTACCTTAGCTTTTTTCAAATATATTCCCACTACACAAAGAATGTTTTTCTGTCCCATGTTTATAAACCCTATTGTACCCATTGGATCTTTTGTAAAAAGAAATAATGTGATTCCTTTCACAATAATCTCTTCATGCATCTTAACATAGTCTACTGAAACACCAAAATGAGTAAAATTCTATCATTTTACATGATAATTCATAGAATACACACTCCTGGGTAATGCTTTTAACAGGTTAGGCAGTTTCACATATTAACGTGAAAAAAAAAAAGGAAAAAGATTTTGATTTAAGTAAGTGCCAGAATATCTTAGAAAATCCAAATAAAGTAACCTAAAAAAGCTATCTTGTTTTTTTTCAAAGGTTATTAAACACCCTCCCTCCTATTATTTTTCAATGCATGCTACACATGAGCAAGAAAAATCACACTTGCATGCTAAGTTTCCCAATAAGTATCTGTATTTGTTACAGTTTTTAGATTATAGTTACATGATGTGTATAAGCGAATTTAAATCCATAATGCCACAAAAGAGGGGCAGTCCTGAACTGGGACGAACACTCCTTTGGATGTAAATGTGCTGAAACATGTGCACTTGATGAAACAGTTTTTACCCACCCGTTCAGCTCGCTCAGCAGCCTCATAAAAGCTAGATATCTGGGTCGGGGACATACACAAAAATGGAAGGAGTGAGGAGTCTGTAAACACCTCTTTAACTGAGAGCCTGCATTTACAACAGCTTAAGGCAACCACAGAACCACAGTCTGAAAAACAACTAATATCTTATTTTCCCTCCAAGGTTGGGCAATAAAGGTTAACATTATGATATGGAGAAGTAAGTGTGACAAACTGGTAGCTGAGTTAACAAATAAACAGTTCTGATTAAACTATCATAGAACATAATAAACTGTTAAATCAAACCTCAGCCTTATGCTGGATACATTTTCCCTGGTAATAGTCCGGGCCATTTCTGCTTACAGGACAGAAGGGAAGGCAACTGGACTGTCCAGACTGTACCCCAGGAACACATTCTGCTTTCAGCATTCGTGAATGTGGTTGCTCAGTTCTGCAGCTCAAACAGGCATCACTGCATTACTTCACTATATAAACTTAGACTAGCAATTGGGAAAGCAAAATTCTCCTTAAGTATGAAATTTAGTGGGACAATGTAATTCTTAAAAGAACTCTAGGATTGTGGCTGAATATGTTGCTGCTGGTTTGTTTGGTTTTCTTTTTTCTTTTCTGAAAGCTGAGTATTTTGATTAATTATCCACTGATTTATAACATTATAAAAACACACTAATCCATCCAGTCATGGACTACAATACATAAAGGGAAAGACTGACAGTAATATACTTCTAATCATCCTAAAGCAACCTATCAGAATGTGCAGATGTTAAGATGATGAAATGATCCTTAACAGTTGGACTCAATGATCTTAAGGGTCATTTCCAACCTAAATGATTCTATGATCCTATGAAATGGAATATAATTGTGATAAGGTGATGCTGCCGCACAGCAAAAAATGTAAAGTGGAAATATGGGATATGCAATGCTTCACCTAGTTTTCTGACATTCATCTTAATGGGCCTCTTGAGCAAGCTCTCAAAGGAATCAGAGAGTAAGACTATGGCAGCATGTTGGCACTAAACCTTCAGAGAACAATGGTCTGAAAAGCAGCTCTGCACAGCACTCTGTATGCTGACAGATGAAATGGACAGCTTGCCTTTTTATGCAAATGCATGCAAGGAAATGCACACTAGTTAATGAAGTACAGCCAAAGGGTCACAACCAGAAGTCATAATTCTAGATTAAATCAGCACAGATTGCAGATCCCACCGACCTCAGGAACTGACTTCCTATGACTGCATCCTAATTCTCATGGTAATGAATGTCTGGGTAAGAGTATCAGAACGCTCGATTCTGTATAGACAGCATGTACCTGTGAGCTGCCCTGCAGAGATCATAATTGTGAGCTGCAAAACTTGACAATCCTGAAAAATCTTCACTGAGGGCTCTGGAGTTGCAGCAGCTCTAACTGGATGTCATTTTTTTTATCACTCATCTCAACAAACAGGGTTAAATTGGGTACAAACAGGGTTAAGTTGGGTAATAGTGGCAAAAATGGCACTTTGGATGACTCTGTGCCAAAAAAAGGAGGAAAACAATAGCACTGGATGAGGGAAACAGAAAACTGGGCTATCAGGTAAAACTAGTCCTGCTAGCGTGAAGTCACCTGTAAGGACTGCAATACATCCTTGAGGGTATATTAATGCCTAATCAAATACTGCAGTTTTTCATTCAGTCAGGATATTTCCAAGTTTTCTGTTTTCTAAATAGCTACTCCTTTCAACTAAATAAGAGTTACACTATCTTTTTGAAACTGTCAGGAAAGAAAGCACGTAAGACAGCTGCCCATTCACAGCTACCTGTATCCGGCGCAATGCACAGTATGGCAACTAGCATCCAGCTGCCTCTCCTGAAAGGCAAACACCTTTTCCTTAGAGATGAGAGCCCCACATGGATGCCTTTAGGACTCTACAGAAGCTCAAATGGAACTAGGTGCTTATAAGTGAATGAATAACACAGCCTTTCTGTGGGATTCAGCCTCAGCCATCTAAGCTGCATGTCTACATGTGAGACAAGGACTCAGCTTCCCATTAGCTGATAGTGATCTAGTCAATAGTGATCAACAGCATGTGGAGAACCACTCAGTTAACCAAATACAGATGTCTCCTACAGGGTAAGATAAAGTAGCACTCTGAAGGTTACTGACTGGAGTAACTTGATCCCTATTAACAATAGAGGGAGCCTGGATACCTCCATCACATAAATTGCATAGAATCCAAAATTCAGGAGTTGGAATCTCAAGTTAAGTCCACCACTGGTCTAAGTATTGTTAATTTGATTAGCATGGAAGGATTACCATATTGAGTAACCATTTTCTACCCAACAACTGTAATATTCTGGAATATTCCTGGAAATAGAATAATTCTGCAACAAGTATTTCAGGCCAACATTTATAATCTTGTGGCTATATTCTATTTTTTAAATGTTAAGAATTGTACTCAGTCATAAAAGTAGACAGAAGAGTACTCCAGTAGAGAATTCTGAACAAAACATAAGAAATCACTTGGTTTGTTTCACTGCCAGTCACATTTTTTACATGATTTTATTCATCTTTATTCCCTCAATCCAATATAGATATTTTCAATTTAGATAATTTTCAATTGCTGTAACATTTTAAATATGTTTAGGTCTATGTATGAAACCACCAAAGCACTGTTTTTTTGCTTATTCAAACAAACTTAGTAATTTTATACTTTCCATTGTATTTCTTTGGTCAAGTGGCTAGAGATTAATAAATAAGCACCTCACGGTAACCATCCTATATTTGTCTGAACATAACTAACATAAACCAGACATACAGTCTTTATTGTAAATGCCAATTGTTACAAATCAGATCACAACTACACCTTTTTTGGGGAACAGTGCAAAATTTTTGAATAGTGTTCAGGATTTCATTATTACAGATATCTTAGCAATGTCTGACTGTGAAGAAATATAATACCTCTCTCCTGCATTTTACAATTGCCTAATGGAATAGCTGTAAAGGCCTGCATGCATCTGAAAAATGTATTCTTCCATTATCCTAAAATTTGCTTATGCATTCATACAGAAATTACCTGCTTTATGGTTTAACCTCAGTGAGTCAGTATCACAGGGCCTATTTTGCGCTTGAATTAACATATGCAATGTTCACTAAAATCAATAGGAGCCACCCAGGCAACCAATGAGACAGAGTTTGGCCCAAAGTATCTTAAGAATAATTTATGTATTTGGCACAAATTCTGGCAGAACATTTAGGCCAAGCCACTTATATAAATAATCTTTCATATTCTTAAAAAAGGCAACAGCATCACCAGCTGTCACAGCTCATCGCCCAAATACATGTTTCTCTTTCTAATTTTAATCTTAGTCTAATGCCTACCTGTATTCTTTAGAAAGTAATTTCAATTCATGTCTATTTTAGTTCTTCTGTGAATAGAATTGCCCTTCAGACATTAAAAAGTAGCTTAAAATTTACATTCTCATTAACTGTGGCTATTGCAGCTGATTTACTTACTTCTTCCTCAGACCTTTCATGCATTCTTTTCTTGTTCAGTAACAACTGAAATACTTTCCAGGCCTGAAGATAACCAACAGAGATGATTATATCAAAATATTTTAGATATCAGAGCCTTTCCAGAAAAGGGCTATCACTGTAGACAAAGATGGATGTTCATCCATGTTAGAAAATCTACTTATTGAGTGCATCTCAGGCTTTACTTTGGTTATTAAGACTCATGATACGTACAAAAATCATTCTAATTTAGGTGAAGTTTACAGCATCATGTAATGTGCTCTTAAAGACACAGCTTATCACTGTTAAGTTGAAATATTCTCAGCCTGTAAAAGCCCTTTTATGACATTATAACTGCATTCCTATAAGTATTTTGATAGAGGAAGGGCTATCAAAAAGTTCTACTACTCAAATCTATCCTGCCAAACTTACTGCTTATGTATTTCTGTATTTCTCTCCTCTCCTGGATCTGACAACAGCATAACAAAGGTATGGTGTTAAGACAAAATATTTTTTTAAAATAGAAGACAACTTCTAGTCAAAAATCATTATAACTCAGTTCTTGAAAAAATGTCTCCATATCTCTCTAGGCGCAAATCCAATCCAAGAACTCAAAGAGAAACATGCTGGTCCCATCTGTAATGCATTTTAAACTATTTATTGCCACTAACTGTTCTCCAGTAACTGTCTTGCTCTGCAAATACTATAAGCTAAAGATTTCATTTAAGAGCTTTAGTTTATTTGTTTCATGGATCACTGGCACATTTTGCCTTTTCCCACTGCAAAGTAGAACTAAATTTCATGCACTCTGCAAGCCTCCATGTAGTATCTCAGACAAAGAAAAGAATACTCTGTTACTCGCCATATTAATAATCCAAACTGCTCCAGTTACCCCAAGAAGGACAACCAATCACAACATTTTCTACATGAGTCTCCAGAAGTTATTTCCTCTATCAAAGCATTTTACTGATTTTTCTAAATTACATACCATCTAATAGATTTGCTTTTAAAAAGAAATACAAATGTAGCTTTAAAAGGATCACTGTTGGTACTATAACACAATATAAGTACAGAAGATAGAGACATACGATGTTTGAAACAGTGACTTCAAAACATAAGAAAGCAGAAGCAGACTAAACCGCGATATTTATTTTCCAAGTTTACACACGGAACATTTCACTGGTCTAACACACTCATGATCCTCCTACTACACATAAATAATAACATAAATACTTGAGGGTCTATATATCCTAAAGCTTTTCAGGGTATTTTTTGTTTCAGTCCATCACCCTTACCCCTCTGAGTTATGCTAGTGCCTTACAAAAGCTTTATTCAACTTTATGAAGATTTTACACAATGCAAGACCTGTAGTGGGCTTTATCTTCCAGCACACTGCTCCTTGTAGAGCCATTCAAATCAAGCACAAATCAAGTGATATGAAAATAGAGCAATAGTGTTTTCCAACTCATTGGATCCAGTTTGGATATTAGAGATGGTGCCTTTACAAAGCAATCAATGAAGGTTAAGTGAGAGCCACACACAAAAGTATTAGTCAAGATGTAGTGAAGAAATGGCATCCTCCCCCACAGCTATTCAAGTTCAGGAGCAC
This sequence comes from Psittacus erithacus, assembly GCA_009867235.2. Taxonomy (NCBI): domain Eukaryota; kingdom Metazoa; phylum Chordata; class Aves; order Psittaciformes; family Psittacidae; genus Psittacus; species Psittacus erithacus. The sequence goes on along the minus strand of WYDI02003132.1, from coordinate 24,054 downwards.
AAGTGAGAGGATACTCAAGTCCCACTGCCCTTTATGAGAGTGAGCAAGCACTCTGCAGAGATGAGCAGAGGCGAGGATCCATGAGCAGCATACGCCAAATCAACCATGGGCAGATGTCCTGGCTCTGCCCTCCCACTCTGTCTGGGCTGCCCATTGTATCTGCTCTTCCGCGCTTAAAAAGTGAACACACTTTTAGGTTGGCAATGCTGAAAACTCTCCCTTTGCTCATCTCCTCCACCCTGAGGAGTTTTCAGCCAGACATGTGAGCTGACTGACCTTTGTCACTGGAAAGTTAACATAAGGTGCTGGGACAGAACAAGTAGCTGGGGAAAGGGAAGACTGTCCCTTGGCACGTCAACCAAATATAAAACAGCTTTATGGCCAGCCCACCCAAAAATGTATTCTGTTTTGAAAATTTCCTTTTTTCTCACCCTTTTACTAAACTGAAGAATCTTTGGAATTTTAATGCAATGACCAAAAAAACCACCAAAAAAACAACAACAAAAAAACCCAAAACAAAACAAAAAACCAACTGAAGAAAAGAAGTTTCAATGCTTTTTTCTTCTACTTCTGTATTTAGATGTGAACTGTTGCTATGATCCTCAAAGAAAGGAGTATTGCATTCTACAATAACAATGCTTTTTTTGCCCTATTTCTATTCAAAGTCTCATACACAGAGATATAAATTCGAGCAACCTGAGCATTCGAAAACATACTCCCAAAGAAGACAGCTAGGTTAGCATACTGCTCTATGACTGGTCCAGTGACCAAACTCTTACACTAAAATTTAAATTTGGTTATTAAGTCATCTTTGATAATTTGCTACTAATTCTGGCAAAAAACTTATTTGCAATCTCATATTCTGATCTTCCTTCTTCACTGTCAGACTGGCATAGGTGCTAAGGAGCAGAGTAAAGAGAGTAAAGCTTTTTCTACTCCCCTCCCTCCCTAATCTCACATGTGCCCCCTGAAACCAAGAGAATATGGCAGCTGAAGAATCACCAGGTTTCAATTCTGGGCTCCCTGCTGCCTGCCACAAGTATGCCCAGATCTTAGCAGAGTTTTGAACTGCCCTTGTGTTTTCCCACTCTAGAATGTCTCAGCTTATATGCCAACTACACATTCTTCGCTCTGGATCTCCACGGAAGTCTTGGGCACATGCAACTTATTACAGTGCCTATTCTGAAGAAATTATCCTTAAAAAAGCTCAGGGGCTTCTCAAGTGCTTCTCAGCAACATGAAGAATCCAGGCTGGAGAGAAATATAAATATTTCTTACCTTTCCTGAAACTGATACTGTGATAGATAGCAAAAATATAAATGAGCAGACCTTTATTAAACCCTGAGAACCTTAAAATGGAAGAAATGAAGATGTAATACTGGCCAAATGAATAATAATGAAAAATAACCAGAGGAAGGGCAAGGAACTGCATTCTGAAAAGTCTATCATTACAAATCAGATTTTTAAAACTGAAAATAATAATCACAAGTAGCCAATAAGGCTTCAAATCAAAGTCAACTTAAATCAATGACACCTTTGCATTTCCTTCAGCAGGATTCCAACAGGAATTGGAGTTCCTATTGCTTTTCAATTCAATTGCTTTAATTGAGTCTTGAAAAAGAACCCGTGATCATATCATGCACATTACAATAATAGTTGAAACCTGAGAATACTAATCACAAAAGGCCTTTTTTCCACCACTTGTTTACTTGTCTGTAGTTTGAATAAGCATTTTTTTGCAAATATTCAAGGTTGCATTTTTTTCACCATTAACTTCCAAACTAAAAGTTTCAGAGTGTTCAAACATCTTTATGTGTTCTGCTTATTCAAGGTGTGAAACACCTTACATTTCTAAGAAAAGTTGTAATTTTGTCCTAGAATTTCCTTCCAGATGAACTAATTTTTCATTTTATCAACGAAAAATTAGCAGACTGTTGTTCCCACGGTTGAGCACATTTTGAATACAATATCAAAACATGAAACATTTAAACCTTTGTTTACTGAACTTCAGCATTTTTTTAGAAATAAACATCACATGCAAATGTGTGCATTGTATTTAGAAATGCCTTAGAAAGAGGTGATTTTATTAACCTGTCCAAGTAGTTCTCATCTATCACTTTGAAAAACAGCCAAATTATTGCACCAGACTTTCCAGCAAAACTTGTATCTTGAAGCTCTTCTACAAAACAGAAGACATTAATTTCTAGACAACCTTGCAACTGTACCAGTTTGAGAGCTGTTCAGCAGTTTCAAAAATATTGTCTAATTACTAACCTTGTCTGTTAAAACTTGACAGTAACCTTCATTAGCATTGCTCATAGGTGTTGCATTCACACATTTATAATAAAGAACTGTTCAAAGAATATGTGTCCAGCTCAAGCTACAGTTCTTAATTGCTATAGCAGATCCAAATTAGCATTCACAGCCTTGCATTTCCCTAACAACAGCCTTTCAAGCTCAAAATAATTTGTAATTCAAAAAGGATTTTGGTCAATAGCTTCTGAGCATGTAAAGCATGTTTGGCACCTAAAAATTCCAAGACCTGTTGAAAACTTAACTTATGAGTTTATATTTTCTTGTTTCCTGTTATTTTTCAGTGAAACATTATCAAATGGGTGTATGATTTGATAAAAACTGGAATTATTCCCAGACATTCAATTTAGACTAGGTTTATTGCTAATATCTGATGCAATCTTAAACAATATTTACAACAGTTCATTACTTTGACTCCAAATGATGTAACGTCCTTATGGTTTAATAAACAGGAAAACATATCGAGAAAAATAATCTCTTTTGTAAATTTGAAACACACCAGCCTCCTCTTCCAAATGTTTGTCTGACATATGTGTGGATTATAAGTATAGCTGCTTCAGTACGTTCACTCCAATAACAGATGCAGAAAAAAATCAGGCTGATTCATTAATTATGTAGTTAAACTGTGTGCAACATCTAATACTCAATGTGCATAAATTACACGCAATTACATTTTTATGAAGATTTATGGTACATAACAAGTCATGAGATTTAAAAAACTGAGCAATACTTTCCTATTACAAAAATAGGAAAGCACACAACAGTTTATAATATTTTTCCATATTTGGTTGTCTTTGGAAAGCTGAAATATGCAGACATGATATGATGGAAGTAATATGCAGTATTACTAGTATTATTACTATTTCTGCACTGCTCTGCACTTTTAGAAGACTGCTGAAGAAACTTCTGAAATAGTTCTCAAAAGACTTAAAGTGTGATTTCCTCTATGGGGTCTGCTTATGATTTGGACAATACATGTCCTCCCTCTATTTACACTGAAGAGGAGGAACAGAGAAGAACAAAAGAAAAGACCTGTCAAGTCTACTATGACATAAGAGATGCTCACTGTTTTGGCCTTCACCCTAAGACCCCTCTCTCTCCCTCTTTTCCCTCAAGCTTACCCCTCTAGCTTGATGCCCTCACCTGACACACCTGCACACCTCTCAACTTCTGCAACTGTATATGCCCAGTTGGAAAAGCTCGCTAATGAGATTCATATGGTGCATGGAATCTTACATTTTAAAGCAACAGATCCATGCTGCAACAAGGAAAATGTATGCCTAGTTACAGACATGTTTATGTGTGTCTACAAGGAGACTATATTGTTAGAGAAGAACACCAATTCCACATTGCAAACAAGACGCCAGAAGACTGAAGACTGCCTTCTGTACAGTTCCCAGCTAAAGTATTTTGCCCTGAAGAGCAGAAGTGTTCCAAATAAGTTTCTGATCATGTTGAAACACATTCAAGTACTAGCTCAGTCATGAGAACAAATTAATGTAACATTTTAGTCTCCCAGGGATTTAGAGCACAGCAAGAGCTTCTCCCTTGAATCTTAAAGTTGTAACTAGACTTCATCCCAGCTATAACATTTTTGTGCATCAAGGGGCACACAGGGTTCACCTACAGTTTTATTTCATGTTTGCCATCTTAAGCATTTTTGTTAGGTAGGCCATTGATGTTGATATAATTCTGCTGTTGACTGAAAAACCATGGGAAATCATATAAAGGAATTTTTAAGTCAATTTTAGTAAAGATTCTCTGAGACTGAAACAACAATATTTATACCAAACTCATATTTTCTGAGCCACACAGTATGTTTTGCATATTTTGCCATGATTTTAGGAGACATGCCACTGAGGAAAAAGCAAGATCCACAGATCAAAGACTTGGCAGACAACTTTGTAAATTATTTCTTTATGTAATCAGCCTTCTACACTAGCCCCTAAAATGAAACTGTGACTACAGATGGCTTCTGATACCAATTCTTTCCTCACTGTAACTGTAAAATAGATCAGAATGATTGACAGCTTAAAGAAGGTCCAGCCAGACCTGTATGTCTTTCAAATAAAATTAGAAGTATGATCATTATGAGTTTATCCAAATGCTTCCTCCAACCTCACATATACGAAAAAGTTAGCTGTGATTGTTTCCCACATTCAGCTGACATGCTAGATGCTTTGGTATGAAATTATTCAATTAGAACACAAAATTAAATTTGTCTCAGACTCATGCTGTCACTCTTTTGTCTCTTACTTATTATTGGCTTTCATTTTCTTACTTAAATAAGAAAACGAAAGCCAGTTTTTTGCTGAAGCTGAAAAGAAGGATACAGAATAGCAACATAAAACAGTATAAGCTTTAGTTTCACAGAATAAGAGAAGGTAAAGCATGTGATTTCTTATGAACTAGATTATTATCTTTTATCTTCTGGGTCATAATATAGGAACAAATATTACACTTTCATCACATTTCACATTGCTGTCATCAAATTTCAAACACCATCACTAAAAAGACTCAGATAATTTACACAGCAGCGTGTGACACCTTTAGCCAAAGAAGGGGAGAAAGAACAAGTGGGTAGAGGAGGGGATAAGACATGACTTTTTAGTTTTTATTCTGCATATAAACATGAAGAAATACTGGCATGATGGATAAACACATCAGCTTGTTTGTTTGTTTGTTTCTGAAGCTTTCTGAGAGGTTCTTTTCATGGCTATGCTGCCTTGACAGTCATATCATGACTAGTGCTGGCTTTGCAGTAGCAAACAGAGCTGGTAAGGGACTTGGTTACTCCACCTCCCTCATCCTAGCTACCTGTTCCTCAGAAAATACTCCAGAAAAGGACACGTTAAATCTTCATCTTTTTTACTTGAAAATCCCCCACCTTAATATTTACCCGCATTACAGTTTAGGAATTCTGTTGATTCAGATAGCAAACCAGAATAAATGTCTCCCCTTCTTTCTTCCTGTCTTTGGGACAAATGTTGAGATGCTGTACTCTAACCCACCTGGGCTATGCTAACACTAGTTCTGAAAGCTCATCAGCATGAAATTGATTATATTAAATTACCAAAGTATAATGGTTACATGCAAATTTGATTTGCAAATGTATATAACAAGAAATACATATAAAAATAAAAGTGTAAAACAAAATAAGGATTTCTGATCAGGGACTGAGCATAGATTTAATTTCAGTTTCAAAATCCTTCTTAGCCTCGCAAACGCCTTTTACCACATTTTATATTAGCTCTCCATTCAAGAATTATTTACTCATCATTTTCCTGCTCCATAAGGCTAGCTGCTATCACAGGATATTATACCAGTACACCTCTAAGAGCTTATTCTCTGTTGCTAGCCACTTAGGAGTTTACCCCAATCAACACAGTAAATACTCATGTCAGACTAGTATATATTAAGAAAGTGAAAATATTCTATCAACTATTATCATCTTTAAAGGACACAAATTTAAAACAATCTACTACAGAAGTTTCTGATACGTAAGAAGAATCATTCTTTTTATCTATGGAAACAGAGAGCCAAAGTATGGCAGAATTATTTCACATCTATCAGTTTATCATGGTGTCAGTTATCATCCAAAAGAAATGAAGATCAGAACTAATCCAGAATGTAGGTCTAGCCAAAGAGAACATATATTACACTATGACACATTAATTATTCCATAAATATCCCAGTAAAGCTTCCACTTTGGCAAAGCAATTTATACTAACACGGTATAATCCTTTTCCTACTTAGCATGAAGAAGTGTAATCAACACATAGTTATAAGTACAAGAATCTGTGAAAAGGGTTTGTGATTTTCTCAGTAGATAATATGAGTATTTTCATCACTGAGTTATTCACTACTCTCTGTTGTACTGAGATCAGATGTCATGAAAAATTATTATAGAATTCAGTGGTATTATTCAAGCAGACACTAGTGACCAGGCACCCTACACGCCTGGATGTGTATCCTAAAACTTGACTATCTTGCTCTTAGCTGAAAAAACAAAAAAAGTAATATAAAAATAGGACTAACATTTCACAAGAAAGCAATCCTCCCCTCCACCAGAGTTGCCCCTGGTTGCTATTATGTTAATATGTCATGTACTCATATTTCTTTCTTCTCCACCTCTCATCATTGGTTTCCATGAAATCGTAACAGATTCGAGTTGGTGCAGACTCTCAGCAAAGACATGGGACAGCAAATGTTTCCTATATTCACTAAAATACTTAATTCTACAAAGACATCTGTGAGAGACAAGTAGTATTTTAATTTCAAACACTATTATACTTTTCTTCCCAAGAAAAATCTCAGTTCTTAGATAAAGCCATGCATGCAATGCCAAATTTATGGAACAGAATTATTTTTCAGCTCAACAGCAGACTTGTTCAGCAGTGATGCCTATGTACTTTATTGACCATGAAAAAAAATATTTCCAATAAAGCTCCCCAGAGGTAAATGCCATCTCATTTTACAGATGGGGAAGTTAGAGAAGAGAGAGAGCACAGACTTTCCCATGTATACTTAAAGTGTATCAGTGATAAGAACACGTGTCCCAATTCCAGCTAAATCAAAAGAATCTTTCTCCTACCTCAGTTACAGTCACCTAAAGGCAATTCACCACTTCAAATAATTTTCTGTCCCTTGATGACAGCATAGATATCCCCAAGCCTTAACTACTACGGCTCAGATTTTTCTGTGACAGTCCCCATACCCCACATCTTCCTTCTGTTGCACTCCCTTCGCAGGAGGACATACTGTACCCTAAGATTTCCTCAGGCAGGGGGATATTTTGACTTTTTCCAGTCAAAATGAGGCTGGTGAGAAAAAAACTGTAATTTTGTCCACTTTAACTTGCTTTGGCTGAAACAGGTTAGGATGTCCTCACTGGAGTAGCAGAGTGGAGAATCAGTAATCACAGGGGATACCATGGAGAGGGAAGAAGTGGTAAACAGCTGTGGACAATGACCTCTTCAATGGTTACTATAAAAATGAAAAAAAGGTGCAGCACACAAACCATAATCTGCAGCCCGGCCTGAAGGAAAGGTATGTATTGTGCTAGGCAGAGAATCTACCTAGTTAGCACCACACTACCCTGAACTATGAATGAATATTAAATGAATGTTCAGTGAGAAAGCCCAACCGACTGAACTTGAGAAACAGTAACAGCAGAGGTTGAAGGTAAATCACCAGCCCCAAAGGGGAGGAGAAAAAGTGGGTGATTTAACTCTCATCCACAGACTTACAGGAGTCTGATTTCCTCCAATCACCAGCAATAAAAATGAATGCAAATTAAAAAAAAAAAACAAACTAGGAAGCTATTTAGCCAGTTAGCTGGTGCCCAAATTAAACACTAGCATAACCATTTAACTATTACCAGAAAGCAGAGTTATTTTTTTTCTGTATTCCTCTTATAATTGTGAATTATACAAGTACAAGCAGCGTTCATCCCCCTTGTGAATAAAGTCTCTGCAATTATAAAGCGACCAAGTAACCATCAGTCCGAGCTGCAATACTTAGTGATAAAGGTTGCTAAAAATTTGCAGCTTTCTTGTAAATCAAAAGACAGCCTATGCAAACCTAAAATTAACAGATACCCCTCCTCCAAGGTATTTTATCTGTTCCTTTAAAAAAATTCACATCAACCTGAATATGACTTAAATGCTGCTTCTCTTCTTTTTCCTCTTTTGAGCAAAATCTGCATTTCAAAGTAAAGAGACAATTTTATATTGGATAATGAAGATAATAAAGAAGACAAGTATCTGCCAATTCTTTCTTTTGTGTTTCATATCTCCCCTTTTCAATTTTGCATCTCATAACACCTTGTTTGGCTGGTACGAAATGCACTGTGCAAAGAAGCACATATTACAAACAATCAGAGGGTCTAATTTTTTCCTGGTATATTACTTCATGGTGATACCTATATCTATTTCACAGAGTAGCTGAAGTTAAGAGTGACCTCTGGAGATTATCTAGTCCAACTCCCTCTGCTCAAAGCAGAGTCCACAGAAGCAAGCTGCTCAACACCTATACAGAGAGAACAGCGCGCTTTTTATTACATATTCCTTTATACTTCAGCAGCAGGCCCATGCTCTGGTTACATTAGGATCCTATATAACTATTTGCACAAAAGCTCTGTAAAAAAAAATTCTGTGGTCTGACAAGTTTCCTATACAAACAAAAATTATTGAACAAACGACTGCACCACAATATAAAGCATGAAAGTAACTGCAATTACGTAGATGCTCAGCCTTCACGGAATACCCATTTCACCATAATCTTCTGAACAGAAGCAACACTAGAGATAAACTGAATTATACTGCCATAACAAGCTACATAATGGCTGCATTTAAGGTTTGGCCAAGCAGCTATGATTTAGCATGGGTATGCTTGGGCACAGACACTACTTGAGGATGTACTTTCAGACATGAACTAGCTACTGGACAAAGAGATAACTAAAGAAATAGCAGGGCTAGTAATATTTTCTGGTAATTTCAGCCCAATTAGATGTATCAGTCACTAACAGATTTAATCTATTTTATAAAGTGACATGAATTTCAGTATCAGCCCAGCATTTTAGGCAGACATTATCCTTCAGTAAGATACAGCTTACAGTAGACGCATAGACATTTTATCTGGACATTCCTGTAAAGAGCACTCCGTGGGTTCTAGAAGCCCAGGCTCTAATCCTTCGCAAAGGCTTCTGCACCACCAAGGAAAAGCAAATCCTGAAGTTGTATGAACTGTCATATGTAGAGCACCACTGTTTTGTTTCAGAATTACACTATCTGCAATGATGTTACTCCAAGTTCAATGAACTCCAGTGCTGTTCCTTACCACAATGATACTTTCAGAGAAAATTACACTGACTTCCTTGGGAACTGGATTTTACCTGAAAAACATAACAGAGAAAGCATGAAGTGTCTATAAATAGGGACCAAAGTGGAGAACTTTATGATGGACAATCACAAATCTCCTTTAACAATTTCTAGCTTTCCACTGAAACATCCCACTGCACACTCTTTTTTTAAACACACACGAAAAAAAACAAAGTCTCTCAAAGCATCCTCATGGTTGTCATTATTCTGGAAGCCTGGTTACGTTCAACAGCATACATGGCTATTTCAAATGTAAGCTTGACTGGCCATACTTTATAAAAATATACATTCTAAATCAAAAATGAAAACCAGGATGGTATGCTCAAACTGGATTTCAAGCACAAAATAAGAGTTTTAAAATATTGTATAATATTGAAGAAACAGCAGTCAAAAAGCTCACAGGAACTACTGAAGTATCCACCAAGATGAATGACTTCATCTGATGATCTTCACCATTTCAGTTGTGCAAAGAGAGGTAGCAGTCCGAAACACATTTCGGCATTGGTGTCAAGCCAGTGTTCTGTGTAGCACAGCCTATGTTCTCTGCTGCCGTAAAAGTAACACTTTGTGCAGCAGCAAAACCAAAACCAGATGGAGTTGTAATTAAATCTGCACTTAGATCCAGCTAAAACTTAAGAGTTTTCAAACAAAAATTCTTCCCCAGTTCTTCCTTACAGAGGGAAGGATGCATCCACTTATCTGAATGGACTACTGGACCCGAGGAAAGGCATGTTTTTCCAGGGAAATGATGTTTCAGGATGGAAGCTGAAAGATGAGGTGAGATGATGCACTGGACATCTGGAAGCAGAAGATGCCAAATGTTTGCGCTTCTTTTCTGCCTTTTCATGGCAACTCTCTAACAATCAAAGGCACATCTTTGTAAATGCTAGCAAAGTCACAACAAATGTTAAGCTTAATCCACATATTTGAAGAATCAATAGGCTCTCCAAGCCCACAGCACTTTAAAAAAAGAAAGCTTAAGCAAGAGGAATTTAAAAACCAAGAGAAATAAGCATATTTGAGAATTGTGCATTTCTGCATAGGTAGATGCTACTTCATATAGATAATACAGCAGAAATAACAAGTAAAAATGTTATATCTCTCCCAGGCACCAGTTTCTCTTTATGCTGTTTTTTTAAAAGCCCAGATATGTGAAAAGACAACTAGGCTTGAAATGTGAATCCTACATAAAACCTGACATTTCTTTACCCAAGGTGCTTTAGTAAAAACCTCCACCATTAATCAGTCACAAAGAATGAATGTGTGTGTTTTCACAGCTGTCTCCTGCAACTTCCAAATACAAAAATAACTCCAAGTTTTGAGTGCAGTTGCAAAATCTTCAACCTGAAGGAAGTTATTGCTGGAAAAAGAAGACTTTGTGTCACTGCAGTGTCTTGATTTTCACTGAAATTTTGTGTGGGTATAAAGTAAGGGAAGACCAGGAAATTGCTATGCTGGATTTATCCTCCGGGAGGTCTGACCAAGTAAAGATTCCTGGATTCAGGTCTCAAAAAAAGTCTCCAGTGACAGGTAATTGAATATCATTGCTAACATCAATTCATCTGCATCAGAAAGAATAAAAAATATTTATTTTCAAATATATAAATATATATAGTTACATACTGTATTACCAATCAACAAGAATTATTTTCTCAGAGGTTAAATGATCAGGTTCAGAGCATAGAAACAGTTTAAAACCAAGGAATAGTTTCAGTGCTTTCAGTAAAACCTGAAAACTACAGTATCAAAACAGATTCAGATAATTAACATCTTGAAAACATATCACAGTACCTTATAATATCCAGTTGAAAATTCTTATATCCCAAATAAAGGCTGACTACTAAGGGGGTCAGCTTGGTATATATACATTTGGATTGAATATCCCATTATGAGTTTTACGGTTTTCTGTTATAAATATAAAATATCTTTTTCTATTTTTCTCTCTATATAAATCAAGTATCACTGATACACTTGTTATATATTCTGCTGGTAGAATATAACTGCAATAATCATGTTCAAAACCAATCTTTTTTGAGAGATCCAACTGCATGTCAGGGTTTTGTATTAAAGGTCCCAGAAAAAAGGAAAGAACCTGTTAAGTTTCTCTTAAAAGAAATTAAAAGAAATCAAGAAATTAAAAAGAAATTAAAAGAACAGCAAAAGAAGAAAACACAGTGTTGCCTCTTTCTGTGTTTTTCCATAAATTAGTGATAGGGAATGTTGGGGAGGGGTGGTGCTCTCTTCCCCCACACCTTTGTCTTTTTTTTTCCCTGTGGAAGAATGCTATTGTCCAATGAAAATGTCTTTTCAGTAATTTGTCATCTGTTGAAATCATTCCTTTCAATATAACCTTTTTGTTAAAATCAGGCAGAAGAACAGATCTCTTTATGCAGAAAGGCGCAAATTAAATTTCTTGTACACACTGGGTGAATGAGTTCTACTGACAAATTGCACTATATAAGCATTAATACTTATAATTGGAATACGAAGATATTTGACAAACTTTGATTATACCTTGTATTGTAAAAATTTGAAGTCGCGCACATTTTCGTTTTCATATTCTAAAGCTTAAATTTAGTATTTGAAAATTCTCCTCAAATTTAGTACCTCAAGATTCTCTAAAAAAAGGTTCTCTAATCATTTGAAAAATGTTAAACTTCATAGTTAAACAAAATTATTATTTTGTGTACTTATATAAATTAAAGGGGAGAAAGCAAAACATGCATTTTTATATGCATATGTTAACATGGAACCTAAAATCTTGTTGTCTTTTCACCCATCCCAATGTCAACTGTAAAGTGGCAGTGCTACCATTACCCTTATTTCTGAACAATTTCATATTATTGGAAGTCCTGAATAAATATAGACTGCAAGGTTGGACTTCTATGACTGCCCTACGTATTTCAGTAGGTTTGACGGAAGTTTACAGACCTACTTCTTTACAGAAAAATGTTGCTCTGCTTTTAGTGGTCAGATATTTAGACTACTTCTCGTGTCCTGAAGTGCAGGGACCATGCTGCTAATGCCTACATTTGTGCATATAAATCTCTAATCTGTCAATCCAGTTCCCCATGAATAGTCTATTTAGGTTGGGTTTAAAGCAGTGGGAAGTCGACCTACACGAGAGAGTTCTCTTGTAAAATGACCGGAGGTCAGTGTTATTATCTCTGTAGGCTACCAGTGGTGCATTTGTTCCACCCTGTGTATGAGTCATTCATTTATAATAAGCTCCACTGCACTTTGAAAGTGCTGGGAGGGATGGGTACAGAAGCTTATCTTCTGTCAATTGGCTGAAGAATAAGACAACTCAAAAAAGAGATGTCCTCAGTATTTAACTGTTCAACTAGAAGATTATTAACTTTGTTATAAATGAATTAGCGACCTCACATCCAAATTCCAGAAAAAGTATGCTATAATCACACTTTCTATTCAGATTGCCACTCTGTTATATACTTCCTTCACTTCTGAAGTTCTCATTGTTTATAAATACCTACTCAAGATGCAGAGTGTTGATAGTAACTTCCCATTAAAAGCAAAAGTACTTAAAAAAGCCAGTTTAAGCAATTCGATTGAAGTACAACCACATTATCAAGATGTGCTTTTATACCCCAGTGTTTCTCTTTCACACATAAAATTTAAGTAGTCCAAATAAAACAAACTCAATATTCAATTGAAAGTAAGTTATGTACAGATTTAGGTTCAGATTTTCTAGAAAGCCTACAGGAGTTAGATGCAAAGCCCTCATATGGTTTGAACAGAATGGAACATTTCTCTTTTACACGTTTCTTGAGGGAATGCAAGAGGAAGATGAAAGGAAAACACATTAAAACAAGATTATTTAAAAAAAAATAATTCTGCAATCACTAACATTTGTAAAGGGCTGTGGAATTCATGCAAAAGCAGTACTGTCCTACTCAACACATCTGTACAACGTATTTACACACTAGCCTAATTCATAATTATTTATAAATCGTAATACAGAAGAGATATTTAAATGTTTCATACACTCTTTTATGATGCACTCTTTTCAATCTTGGAATCCCTTAGACAATTTAGCTACTGTTATTTTTTCCTAACTTATTCCATCTCCCTGAGGCCTCTTCTTAAAAGCTTTTCCACCTGTTCTCTTTACAAGATGTGGCATTTTTAGATGGTAGACCACAGAATTAAAAAGAAGTTAGCTAAGGCTTTCTTAATACAAGAGGCAAAGGTGTCACAACAGATAAATTTCTGTGGCTTTGTCTTGACAAGGTACAGAGCTATACGACTTGTCAGCTTGACAGTTCTTCCAAGCTTTGTTTACCGTTCTTGCAACATTCACAGTAAATGAGATACCAATCAGACAAGGTCAGAATATCATGCTATCCAAATACTGATAAAATATAGCACAGAGCTTGCAAAGTAAATGCCATACATCATTACAGAGGAACTCAGATTACTGCAGACATACAGTACCATGCATCAATAGTACTTGGAGTTGATGCAGCATTCACTATTTTGACAGACACCCCCGCCCCTCCCCTCCAAAAAAAAACCCCACAAACAATAAAAAAACCTATATATAATTTATTTAAAAAAGAAAATAACTTTATTTCCTTTAAAAATATTCTGGTGCCATGAAAAGAAAGTGCAATCATATTTTTGAGTGCAATTATAGCCATTACAAAAAGTGGGGTTTTTTCCACTGCACAATAAAATATTTCTGAGACCTATTCATATCCTTTCCAGGTTATATGATGTCTACTTTCAATTCAATTACCAAAGGAGGAGTCATTTGAGAAGCTGAAACAGAAGAATACAAACAAGGAGCAAAAAGGTCAAAACAGGCCTGACATCTTCACAGGCCTGCCTTCTCACTGACAGTTTTCACAAAACACACTGTGCTTCTTGTTAAGCAAGCATCACAAGTTTCTTTATTGTCTTCTTCCAAGGTGTTAAACAATTCCATACTCTTTGATAACCTGTCATCACCCAACAAATGTTAGTAATAATGAAAAAACACACTACCTTTCCCTGACACCACTATCAAACATACTCAAGAGCTTTTCCCCAAATTCACTATTTGATAAAACTACAATAAAAAGTACAACTGTACTCAGGTATGTCAGCCTTTCCCCAGAAAAACAAGCAAAACCCAAACTTCAATGCGCTTAAAATGTTACTCTGAACTAACAGATCAATAAAGTGAGTTTCTATGCAAGCACATAACACACTTGCCACCCATGCATGTTTGAATTGTACTGATCTACACAGAAAAATGTGACAACTCACAGGGAGTGGGGAGAGGGAATCCTTCAAATTATTATGATAAAAGGTCTTTCTCTCTTTAATTCTATGGTGAACAATTTTTTTTTTTTTTTATAAAAGATAAGTTAAAGAAGTAAAACCACAGCTCATTTTTAACAAGGGGACGATTTTGTAGGCAGATAGGACAGCTGCAACAAGCCTACACTAGAAGGATCCTGCTGGTAGGGCAGGAATGATCCTCGTCACTTACTTGCAAAGATACTGGTATGAGGTCTGCCCACACTGCTACACTACAGTGAACTGCCTGTTTACTGCCCCTTCACCACCACACGTTCCTCTTACTATTTCTTTTACAGAATACCACCAATGTCTTTAACATTTTTACATGATCTGCTAAAAGTATAAGTTTAAACAGCCATTAAGCGTATCATACACTTCACAAACACTTTTAAATCAGTATTACATCTGACAATTTTCCTATCACTGAACCAGTAAAAGGGGGGAAGAAGAGCTGAATTTCTAATTAAGTCAATCTTCCTGTATTAGTGATTAAAAACATTAATGTATATTAATAGCTTTTGCAAATCTATTTTGCTGTTGTTGTTTGTATTTAAAAAAATAAATAAGTAAAAGGACATCTTTAAAAAACTGCCTACAGATATACCCACTTTCTTACACAGAACTACTTTTAAGTACATTATAAAATGAATTTGCGTAATGTTGGACCCAGGAATAATGAGGACATGTAAGCCTTTCCCTGAAGATGATCATGACCTACTTAATTGCCATTTAAGGAATTAAATTCTTCTTTCTGCAATACTTTCAAACCCTTTTTAAGCTTAGGAAAAATGAAAATCACATGATTTCCCTTACGGCCAGATATTACTTTGAACATAGTACACATTGTGATTTTATGCATCACTGTTATCCTTTAATAAAAACATGCATTTCCACACAATAAAGCTACATTATTTTAGTTCTCCTGGGTTCACTTTAGTTAATGGTAGATGGAGAAATTAAAAGGAAAAAACAAGGCAACAAAGCTACCAACCAAATAGGTTGGGGTTTTTAAACACTAATTTGTTATTCAAATGTATTACATAACTATAGATTAATTTTAAAATATTCAGCTATGAAACCAAAAGATTTAATTCATCTTCTGAAGAAAATCAGCAATTAAAAGGCGATTATTTTCTATATCATGGCCCCACCAGAAGATGAATGTTACAATTATCATAGGAGTTGTGCATGATGATGAAAACTGAAAGATTACTTTGGATGAGGAAATTGTACAGCAGGAACAGCTGAGCTCTAACAAAACACAATACTTCCATCATACTGATACCTTCGGTGATAAAGAATGGTAGGAAAATAGAATCCTAAATCATATATGGGCAGCTCTCTGGTAGAAAGTTGTTAGAGGTTTCCTCTGAGACAGCAGCAGTTCTTTAAAAGAAATACTTGCTGAGTTGATGATCTTCCAAGGTAGCAAAAACAGCTTCGGTAATGTTTTCATTGATTTAAATAGTTACTCATCAGCTCTCATTGTCTCCATGCTTCTTCAGAGCTACAATTCCCAGCCTCCCAAAAATCACATCCATAAACTCCAATTCCTTCCCTTGCACATAGCCTTTTAGGAGCTTTATACCTGCCACCTAGTGAGCGAATTACGATACCCTCAGATATTACCCAACAATATGGTCCAGATCCAAACAAAAGTTAAGAACTGTAGCCAGACTGATCTCTGTCTGCTGGGTCTGACCATGCCTCCCCCATGAGCACCTCTGCCACACAGAATCAAGCACGGTTATTTCTCCTCCTAACAACAGCTGCACAGACCAGGCTGTATTGCATTCTCAGGCCAAACTGTAAGAATTCCCGACATTAAGAGCAGCAGCACATCAGAATCTACATGATGCTAAAGTCTGATTCAGGTGAACATAAATTAAATAAACTGATAAAGCAGCAACTACTATTTAATCAATACCATCATTATTTACCATGGCTCACTGTGCTCATATGTGCATAAAAGAAAAATAAGACTGTTTTCCTCCTGAAGGAGTTCAAAATCAACTTTTTTTTCCACTTATTTTACACAACCATAAAATTGGAGATGATTCATTCCTGATATGAAACTGCTTTAAAGACTGATTCTGCATTTCTAACTGAAAAATGTCTACTATCTTCAGAGGGTGAATTTCAAATCCCAAGTGCTGCAACTCAATTTTCTTTCTCTTCTCATGCCCTGATTTATTGTGGATATTGAAACTTAATATATTTTTGAATATAACAATACCAACTCTGTAATAAAAAAACCCACAGGCACCTGCTTTCTTTATCCAAAGTCAGAGGCTGCAAACTCTGACAGTTGTTGGAACCCACAGGTTTTACATCTTGAACAAAGCACAACATTAGATATTCTGGGGTAAAGATCCTTGTTCCTAACTCAGTCTCCTGGTTCACACTGCAAAAGAAAAATCCCTTTCCAGAATTAATTATGGCAATCCTTTCATTCCTAAATGTCTAAGCTGAAAACACCTTCCTGATAAAGGAAATCCCTTTTATGTATATATGCACCAGCCTCAAAATGCTGAATAGTTATCCTCTGTCTTCTTTCATTTCAATGTAGTGGACCCTGCTGGTATTCCTGCATGGGGAACTCCTTAGGTTGAACATCAACCCAAACTGCCTCTTCACATTTCCCATTGACATTAAATTTGTATGTCAACATTCAAAAAATATGGCCATGGTTTCCCCTTTCACTTTACACCCCATTTTATACAAGTTCACTTTTATATAAAATGTGGATGAAAACCAGTCGTAAATTAATCTGCAGGAAGTAGCCAGGCCTGAGTATCTTCCTGACATTACCACAGTTTGGGGAATTGTATCTATATTGTTATATACTGTCCCTGCGCAGTAAAACTCTTCAGGCCATTGAAAAAACTAAAAACATTCGATTTAGCTAAAATCTGAACACATATTTGTAATCCCTGTGGTAGGTGCGATTATTATGCAAGAACTGTCAAAAGCAGTTACTTTTTTGACCTGTTAACCTGAGACTATACCCCAAATTGACTTTAAGCAGAACCTTCTGAGGAAACTCAATTAGGAGATCTGCTTAAAATCCACGGCACAAAACCAGCTTTTTAATACTGCGTTCCCTTAGAAATATTTTTTCATCTGTTGTGCCTATTCCAATATGCACACAGTGCTAAAAGGCAATTAATTCTTTAATACTCAATTAAATATCACACCTAGTGTTACAGAACAAAACCTGCAACTTCTGTTTAAGGCCAGACCATGCTTCTGTGCTCAGATAGCTTCCCAGTTTTTTGCAGGCACTCCAAGAAAAGAGCTATAGCTCCCACTTCCAGCTCAGTGCTTTCCTTACAGCTCAATGAATGTGGGGAGAAAAGGGCGCTTACGCCCTTGTCTGTGTGTCTCAAAGACAGTTGCCTTCCTCTCAGCACAGTAATCTCGTCTATTTAAACACATTTTTATATCTTCTTCAATATTATGGCAATGCAGAAACTCCAAGGTAGGTCACTTGAAAAAGCACAATCTTGCCTTATGGATAGATATAAAGCTTGTTTAAAGTCAGTATTCCTTACTTCAGTGGGTTTTGAATAATGCCCTGGGTCTAGTCAAGCAAAACTCCTTTTAAAGTCAAGGCTAAGATACAGACATGCACGGTTTTCAGGCTCTGTCCCTTTACAGCAGCTTGAATATATTTCATTACTACGTTAAAGGTCAATGCAAGTACATTTTGTCTTCGTCACTTAACTAGAGCTATATTTGATCTAACTCTGCAGTTGTCTCCCACAATAGGAAAGGGCCATACATTTAAATAGCCTATCACAGCCTGGTTTGCACGAATAATTAATTAGGTTAATTAAATGTAATTTAATAAGATAAAATTAAGATTCTGATCTCAACTGCAGTTATAAATTTTGTACAGATTCTCTGATTTATGTGAGCTATTAAAATATCTGAATAGTAATTCATGCAGCTGAGCTTAGGGAGCTAAGATTGTATTTGTGAAATCAAAATCTCAAATGCACTTCCATGTTACATATTTCCCTCTGCATACAGAGCACAAAGTTACTGAAAAATGAGAAAAAAAAAATATGTACAAGGTTTGAGCAAATTGACTGGTGAGAGACCTGGGGAAACTCTAAATTTAGCAGGATAAATCTGTTGCTTGTTTTCAAGCATATTTACTGCTAATTTTCATTAGTCTTAGTAGTACTGTGTGTCTTTAGTGTCTGACCAGTGCTGCTGGTCAGTAATGGTTTTCCTTCTGCTAGATGTTACTTAATCAACTGCTTTCTAGATGACAAAAATTTACAGCTGATTAGGCTGCATAGCTCCATTGCTATTTCAGAAGTTTCTAGGAAGGCATTATTTTTGTGCTCAAATACCTCTAAATAAAGGATTCTGCAGGCTGAATATCCCTGGATTCTGAACGGTGTTCACTGAAGCAAATAAAGCTAAGTTAAAGAATCATTTAGTGCTTCAGTGTGCCAGCTCCAATAAATATCTGTCGGGTATGTATATGTGTGTGCGCGCCCATGCACACATTTCTCCCTTTAGCTCTGGTGTATGTCTGTATATAGTGTAGAGTATGCAGACTTAAGGTCTAAAGCCAGCATTTGCATTTCTGAGACTGGAGTTCAGGCTGCTATGCGATTACCCTCAAAGCCACTGTTGGCACAATTCAGTCATTAATGATGATTTTGTGTCCTTTCTCTGTGAAAGAGAGCTACTTAATATTTAGCTGGTTATGCTCAGCATTGGCTCAGCCTGCTCAGTATTCAGATTTCAAATAGCTCAGTGATCAGACTTTCTTACCTCAATTAACAAGTGGACTAGATAAAACTGGCCAGAAAAGCTCCAAAAGAGCCAACCTTTTCTATAAACCCACAATGAAGAACGATGAAAAACTCAGCAGAATTCTGCATCAACAAAAACATGGTGTACAGGGACAGGCTACCAAATTATCTTTTCCTTCTTACCCATCATAAGGGCTCTAGCAATGGTGATAATCTTTTACCAGAAGAAAAATAAAAGTAACTTCATTTTAACCATTCATCCTGGAGACAGAAAGTTATCAGCAGAACCATTCAGAGTGAAGGCCAAGCAAAATACCTTCCATCAAGGCCGGAGGTCTGTTCTTCAAGTCAAAAGCACTTAAGTTGAACAAAACAACAAACAGTAAGGGCTGAGAAACCAAAACTGGTGTCCTGAAAAGGACATACCATTTATGTTTCACAATACCACACAAAAATATGTAACAGAGCTTAAGTAAGTTTGTTCTAGCAGCAGGTTATTCTAGATCCACAGGTTTACTTAGTGATGGATAATCTAGCTGGTAACACAGTATTAGACTGCATGACTGACGTGATCCAACATGGCAACTGTGAAGAATATGAACTATCTTTGTTTCCACTTATTACAGTGTCCCATGTTCTAATACAACTGGGTTTTTTTGATACCTGAAAAATAAAACTTGGTATTTTCAAATATAGAGCAATACATCAGAGAATTACAAAGTACTGCAAACATTGTTTGGATTTCAACTCTATTTAGTTGTCAGTTCTCAAGGCCCTGAAAGAATAAAGGGATTCCTCTCATCACAGCACATTTATAAACTAATGCTTTTGTATAAATGTAAACACTGAATCACAAAGCTCTTTCTTCTATTTCCCCAAAAACAAATATCCAGAATCCTCAGTCAACCTGTTTCTTAGCTAGTTCAGCTTTAGTCATGTAACCACTATGGTTCTCTCAGCATCTTCTACATCCTTAGAGGTGAATATTAAAAAAAAGAAAAAAAATCATCCAAAAGAATACAAGCAGTTAGCATTAAATCTGCTTTCTTATTTCTTATATGCCTGGGATTATTTTATCTATTTAGCATACCCATAATCTGACCAACCTTGAGAACTCTGATTCTACTAAATAGCTTTACCTCATCTTTTACTAGATGAAAGAAAAACAGTCTGCCTAGCAGATCAAGAAATAAATTTATATTCATTCTTTCTTTTTAGCCAAAAATCAAACCATCCATTATCTCACCTTCTTATGGGTGGTATTTAAATCACAATAAAGTGACAATACCAAGAACCCCTATTTCTCTTAAATTTTACAAAGCTACCCCTATCCTGCTGTAGCTTTCTTGTGTAAATAACAGTGGCTCAACACACTTTCCAGCAGAGATGTGAGTTTCCAGACTAAGAAACCTGGAATGTTCCAGCTACTTCAAGTTAATGATCTCTCAAATACACACTAATATGTTTGATAAAAGTCTCCCAGCATGTGTGCACAGAATGCTTACCATAAGAATGACAGTACTGTGGGCAGGGCAAATCGCTGACACCATTTCAGACTGTGTTAGATGCTGGAGGCACAAATTAAAACTGTGAGCTTTCATTTCAGTGGGCTTTGACAGATAGAAGAGTGCATCAAATCTCTAATTGTTTAAACCATTAACTCATCTTTCCACCTGCATTATCTTTGGGAAGAGCTCAGCTGGAAGCCTGAAACAATTGCTCACAGACTGAATTCAGGAGTGGGTATTATTCTACAAAGAAATTAGAGTTGTCTTTTTTAAACGGTTTATTTGGCTGCAGCATTTGTAAACTTATTTATCTTTATTTTCACATTTTCCGCTCATGAAAACTCAAAAAAAAAAAAAAAGCCTTTCAGCCTTCCTGCAGAATCAATCAATCAGGAACCACTGCCTTGGCTGCTGGGAACAAGAAAGTTGTATTGCAATTCATCACAGTGCATTATGATGATCCTCATTTATCTCCAGTCCCTGTAAATGCCACTGCACACGCAGCTCTAAATTATGCCTGTTGGTGTATTGACTTTCAGTTGCTTACAAAAAGAAAAATTTGTGTAAGAAAATGTCAAAAAAAAAAAAAAACAAACCAAAAAAAAACCACCAAAAAGGAAAACCCCTCCACTTCACAAACTGTCTTGAAATGCCTTTCTTAAGTAATTTTGCCCCCTCTTCCCCTTAGGACTAAAATACATTTTTCACTAAACCAGCATATATGTAAAGCACTTTGTCATTTCGTGTTACTGTCACTAGCATTTGACTCTTACTGTTGGTTTTATAGGAAACCACCTGTTATGTGCTCAGTCCTTCCAAGTACTTGAGAAGAATGGTCTCAGTACTACTGAGCTCGCAACGTACAAGCAAACTGGCAAAATGAAGCAGAACAGGAAATGCTATGCATTTATATAAGGTTTAGCAAGACTTACTGTTAATATGATGACAGAAGGCAGGGGGATTTTAAGGGCAGGACAGGAGTTTTGTGAATGGTAGTAGACAGGAGTCATTTGGGGCTTAGAAAGCATAAGTAGAAAACAAGAAAACATAGGGCCATGAATACTGTTGAGGGACTGCAGCACCTGCTATACATGGAGAAGCTCACAGAGGTGGGACTGTTTAGCCTCAAGGGAAGGCAGGTCAGGGGGGTCATACCCGTGTTTATAAACGACTGATGGCAAGGTAGTAAGAAGGGTTTCTATAGCCATGTCAGCCAGAAAAGAAAGGTCAAAGAAAGCATTTCTCCCCGATGAACAAGACTAGAAAACTGGTAACAATGGATGAGGAGAATATTGAGGTACTCAACAACTTACTTTACCTCAGTCTTCACTAGCAACCTCTCTTTCTACACCTCTTGAATGGATGGAGGACTGCAAAGCAGGGACTGGAGGAACAAAGTCCCTCCCACTGTAAGAGAAGATCATGTTCATGACCACATGGGGACCCTGACCATACATAAGCCTGTAAGACCTAACAAGATGCATCCCAGAGTCCTAAAGGAACTGGCTGATGCAGTTGCCAAGCCACTCTCTATCATATTTCAGAAGTCATGGCAGTCAGGTGAAGTCCCTCCTGATCAGAAAAAAGGAAAAGTAGGAAGCAGGATCCTGGCAATTACCGACTTGTCAGCCTCACATCTGTGCCCAGGAAGAACCTGGAACAGATCCTCCTAAGACATGTGGATGAGAGGGAGCTGATTCAAGACAGTCAGCACAACTTCCCCAAAGCCAATCGTGGCCTGACCAACCTAGTTGCCTTTTATGATGGAGTTACTACATCAGTGAATGTGACAAGAGCTACTGATGTCATCTATCTGGACTTCTGTAAGACTTTCGACACAGTCTCCTACAACATCCTGGAAAGTACAGATTTGATGGGTGGACCATTCAATTTATAAGAAATTGGCTAGGTGTTCAAATCCAGAGGGTAGTGGTCAATGACTCAATATCCAGATGGAGATCAGTAACAAGTGGTGTCCCTCAGGGTCCATACTGGGACCAGTACTGTTTAATATCTTTATCAATGATATTGACAGTGGGATCAAGCGCAACTCTGAGGAAGACACTTTGAAGATGATATTAAGCCAAGTGGCATAGCACACATGGCTGAGGGATGGGATGCTATCCAGAGGGACCTGAAAATGAGCCCATGTGAATCTCACAGGGTTCAACAAGGCCAAGTGCAAGGTCCTGCACCTGGAATGTGGCAACCCCCAGTATCAGTACAGGCTGGGGGATGAAGGGATTGAAAACAACCCTGCAGAGAAGGACTTGGGGATACTGGTAGATGAAAAGCTGGACATAAGCAGTCAGAGTGCACTCACATCCCAGAAAGCCAAAGCGTTCTTTTGGGCTGCATTAAAAGAAGTGATGCCAACAGGTTGAGGGAAGTGATTCTGACCCTTTGCTCCGCTCTTGTGAGACCCCACCTGGAATACTGCATTCAGCTTTGGAGTCCTCAGTACAGGAAAGACATGGACCTGTCAAAGTGGGTCCAGACGAAAACCATCAAAAAGACAAGAGGGATGGAACACCTCTCCTCTGAAGAAAGGATGAGAGAGTTGGGGTTGTTCAGCCTGCAGAAGAGAAGACTCCAGGAAGACCTCACTGAAGCCCTCCAGGACCTAAAGGGGAGAGGGGGGTTACAAGAAAGAAAGGGACAAACATTTCAGAAGGGCCAGTTGTGACAAGAAGCAGGGTAATGTTTTTAAACTAAAAGAGGGCAGATTTAGACTAGATACAAGGAAGAAATTTTTTACAATAAGCATGGTGTCCAATCCCCGGAAACTTAAAAGGTCATGTTGGACAGGGCTCTGAGCAATCTCATCTAGCTGAAGATGTCCCTCCTCATAGCAGGGATAGGGGGGTTGAACTAGATGATCTTTAAGCATCACTTTCAACCCAAACTGTTCTACAATTCTATGTTGATTGCATAAAGGAGAATTTACTGGTCACTGTAACCAACAGGCAATTAAAACATACCCTCCAAGTGCAGTCAGTCTATGTATGTAGTTAATGGGTTAACATGCATTAGAAAAAATAAACAGTTATAAAAATGGGTGGATGTTTTCTACTTTTCTCCTGAACCTAAGTAAATTGTATTTCACTTTAAGAAGCAATATAATGAAACTGCCAGATAACAACATTCATACATGGGACAAAACCCTTGTGAACACTGGGAATTGCAAGTAAAGATTGTCCTGGGTTCAGCAGTAGCAGTCATTTTTCTCCTTCTTAGTAGCTGCTGCAGTGCTGTGTTTTTGACTTTCAG
>WYDI02003131.1:0-31684 GCA_009867235.2 Psittacus erithacus | reverse complement strand
CTTGAAGTCCAGGGCAGTGAGCTTGCTGCACGCTCTTCTCACTGTCCTGAGGATCTCAAACTCAACCATCTCATGATTGCTGCAACCAAGGCTGCCCTGGAACATCGCATTTCCAACCAGCCCTTCCCTGTTGGTGAGCACGAGGTCAAGTATGGCACCTCTCCTGGTCGGCTCCTCTATTACTTGCAGAAGGAAGTTGTCTTCCACACAATCAAGGAACCTCCTGGATTGCTTGTGCGGGGCCATACCATTCCTCCAACAGATATCAGGGTGTTTTAAGTCCCCCATGAGAAGAAGGGCCTGTGAGCGCGAGGCTGTTCCTATCTGCATACAGAGTGCTTCATCCACAGAGTCCTGTTGATCAGGTGGTCTGTAACAGATCCTCACAATAATGTCTCCCATCGCTGTTCTCCCTTTAACCCTGACCCACAAACTCTCTGTTAACTGCTCACCTGCCCCCAGACAGAGTTCCATACTCTCCAGCCTATCCCCAACATAAATAGCAACTCCCCCTCTGTGCCTGCTGGGCCTGTCTTTTCTAAAGAGCCTGTAACCTTCCATTCCAACACCAGTCATAGGAGACATCCCACCATGTTTCTGTGATGCTTATTATATCTTACCCCCATAGGCATGCATGGATCTCTAATTCTTCTTGTTTGTTCCCCATGCTATGGGTGTTTGTATGTGCAGTACTAGATTTGATATGAAAGAATATACTAATTAAGAAATCCTTTAAATGAGAATTCATTCTTACTGGGGGGAAAAAAAAAGCTCTTTATCAGAAAAATGAAATCTGATGCGAGTCTGAAAATTACTGTGTATCTTTTTACTGTATGTAAAACTGACAGAGGAGCAATTTCTAAGCCTCTGATGAATGATCTGTTCTGACCTTCTGAAATGCTTCTCTTCTGAATAAACACTTGAAACTATAGGTCATTTAGGAGAATTAGGATATACTGCCCTAGGTGCACTTACAAGTAACTAAAAGATCTCTGCAAACTGATTTGCCATACATCTGACTAGTGTGTAGGAGTCAGTAAATGGCTCAGTGCACTGATAATAAGACTGAAATTTTATTACAATTCCATTGAAGTTTTGCAACAGGCTGCATTCAACCACATACTCAGGGGCATTAAATGAATTCCAGACAGAAACCAGGTCTTATCCTACTACGTGTCCTATTTAGCTTGAACATTTTTCTGTTATGCAGTCTTAAGCTTTCTTTCTAGTTAATAGGTCTTTCAGCTGCTTTGGGTAATTAAATGCTGTGCTAATGGCAGGCAGCTTCAGAAGACCCTCACAGATCTGAATGGGGGAAAAAAGACAAAAAGGCAGACAGTTTTTAAGTTAGATTACTCTGTTAAAGCAAAGTAAAGCTCTAGAGAAAATAATAATCTGTGCATATGGGATGGGGAGCACAAAACTGGTGGTTGCAACTCCCAAAGGTGATGCTGAAGTTGCTGGTTCTTTTTTAACCCGTAGTGCATGTGCCATCTTACAGCACCAGTCCAATGGTGTTGGAGTAGCCTCAATACTGGCCAGGCTTTCCCTAACAGTGTTTCATACTGCAGCTGTGTTTACCTACTGTTAAACAAGCGGACATAACCTTTCAGAGCTGCTGTTGAACATTAGGATATGCTAAAGAGGGTGAAAAATCTGTATTTCCTATAACATGTGGGTTTTCTTGTATGCAGATGATGATTTACTTAGCGTGATGCCTACAGGTGCTTAGCAGGACACAGAATCCCTGGGTGAGACACCAGCTCACCATCAGTTATTGTGTGTGGACCTAAGCCGCTAATACAGGTTTCAAACCTCACTGTATTAACCATAAGCCTGAATACTAGATATTTGATTAACTTCTAGGTGCCTAGATCCTTTATCGTTATATTTCATCATATTGGCAATGTTCAGTGGTACATGCAAAATGAGTTTTGTTTTCCTTTGTCTTGTATTTTGCACAGAGGTTTCCAGATGCTCATTGAGGTACTTCTTGTGATGGCTGGATTATTTTACTGTGATTTTGGTAAAGGGCTCAAACCCTGACTGTGCACTGAGACTGAACTTTTTCTATCCTGATACATTATCTTCTGTACTATCATTGTTGGACATGGGTTACTGAATTCTGTAAAAGAAATCTAATGCTGTATTTGTTTCTGGATATAGACTGGAGTGAACAGGAGTAGTAGTTTCAAATTCATACTTCTGTGTGCTTTCTGTAACAATATAAACAACTGTTTTGTTGTATGACAAGCTTGGCATATTCCATAGGTACAAATGTAGAAAGACTGAACTATCCATTAGTAGATAAGAATTGAGTTCTGTAATCGCTTCTTAGAAATCGAAATAGAAATCTGGAAAAGTAACATTGATTTCCAGGAAATTAGGACTGAATATATATGCATCATTTAAAGCTGCTGTTAAGTAACTTGTTGCTTAATTGGCTGTAAACTGTTAGCTGGGTGTTCTGCACCTGGCCTTTAGTAACAAAGCAAACCACATATGCTGATTATGTAAATTAAAGCAAGCTACTATAACTGCATATCCAGATTATTGGTAGATTTTTTTTTTTTTTGTCCAATAGAAAATAGTTTCAGAAACTCAACTAAATCTTCATAGACGTATGTATGGCCACCCACTCTTCTAGGCACTGCCTCTGGCAGAAAGGGTGCAGGGCACACAGTAAGATGTGCTGAGGCAAAAATAGACAGGAGAAGAGAACAGCAAAGCAGAGTAGAGCTCCATCTTATATCTCTTCTTTGCAGTTCTGCAGCCTTTCTAGGCAGCAGCTGTCATGTTTCTTTTTGAGCATGTGAGAATACCACATATTTATGGAAAGGCAAGGTGGGTTTGGGCCTTAACACCTCTTTCATAGCCAATGTGCAGCACACAACCCTCCATCCTGACCTCTTGAAGCAGCTTCCATGCTACAACTTCCAACTGCATCTTACAAGTGCTTCCTTTCTCAGATATTTGAGAGATATTTCTGTAATTCCAGCAGAGCAACACATTTCCTTTGTTTAGAGGAAGATATACACTTGTCAGCGTGTCTAAGTCTGTGTATACTTCATATCAGTTCCAAGAAATGCTTATTGTCATTTATTCAGAGGCATACAGAGTTCGTGGTGAAGATTAGGTGTTTAAGCAAAACTCCCATCTTGAGCTTTACCTCAGGAAGATCTTGAGTTGAATATCTGGCCTCTTAAACTGTTCTTTTTCCTTTCCTGTTTTTGTCCAACACCTCACCAGGATTTTAATAATGTAACCGCTTTGATTTTAACTCTCCTTTCTGAAACAGTGACTGTGTCGAATGGCTTTAGGAAATGCTGAGCTTTTTGGCATAAGTAGACAGAAACACGTTCTTTCAAGATGGAAAACTGAGCTTGCTTGCGCTTTGATACTTAATTGCTTATAAACAGGTGATTACCTTAATGTAAGGAAAACATTGCCCTTCAGCAGTCGAGCTGGCACTCAACCATCAAGCCATTGTTTATTTACACCAATTCTTTATGCCTGTCTGACACCTTTATTTCATTTAAATACAAATTTAGCACCACACTTCCTACAAGCAGGATAATGGTGGGAAGACATCACTGGCTGTTGCTAGTGACAGCCTATGAAGGTAAGCATGTGCTCTGTGGCAACAGTGCAGATGGACTGTCTTGTTGCTCAAGTCAGTTTTGAGGGGTAATCCTTAACATGACCAAGGACCTTTCATAGTAGATTGAATCCAAGGTGGTGTATTCCAATTGCAGTAGTGGCTAATATCTGGTGTGTCAGAGAAAGATGTAAGTGGATAGATTCTGACAGCTAAATTCTAGCATAATGTACCGTCCAAATTATATGCTTGATTTATAGTGGTAAGACTTATCGAAGACTGAAGTGTGATCTGAAATAAAGTTTGCAGATATAAAGGACAAAATTTAGTATTAAATAAAAGACAAAACAGATGTAGCTTTTTCACTTTTTAAAAAGGCTAATCAGAACTGTTTAGAAAACTACAAATTCCAGTTTTGTCATGTGCCCTCTTTTTCTTACAACATTCAGAGCTGTGCTCCGTGTTGCTGTAATATCCAACATCTGTAGCAAATTGAATCCTTAAGATTTATTACTGCTTTCTGAGTTTTAACATGTGGAGTGTTTCCATTCCTTGAAAATTTATTTTGGGGGTATCGTATCACACAGCTGTGTAATCATAGGAGCTGTGATATTCAATAGAATGTGTTCCTTAACGTCTCAAACAGAGCTTTTAAAGCTTTGGATGGAGCAGATAACATAATGTTGTCTTTTGATACATGAAATAACTTTTTAAATTCCAATTTTATATTCATTGCTAGAGATACACAGTGACTGTTGCTACATCAAACAGAGCTTCAGCATAGCTGTCTGATGTTTGGAACAGTCCAGATTTTTTGTCTAACACTCAATCACAGCCAGGAAAATAAGGCAGATTTGATATACACTTCTGCTTTATTCCTCTATTACACAAGGAAAATTAAAATGGAAATAGCATGACAAGATCTGTGCAATCCGTAAGTGAGGTTGAACTTTGTGCATAGTAAGATATTTTTCTGATTTTGAGACTGTCCTGGGTTCAGCAGTAGCAGTCATTTTTCTCCTTCTTAGTAGCTGATGCAGTGCTGTGTTTTTGACTTTCAGCCTGGGAACAGCGCTGATAACACCGATGTTTTTAGTTGCTGCTCAGTAATGTTCACTCTAACCAAGGACTTTCTGAGCCTCATGCTCTGCCCTGGGAGGAGGGGAAGCAGGGAGGAAGCAGAGACAGGACACCTGATCCAAAGTGACCAAACAAGTATTCCATACCACAGCACATCATGCCCAGGGCGTGAACTGGCAGTCTCCCGGAAAGATTAGAACACTGCTCGGGTCAGGGTGGATATTGGTTGGTGGGTGGTGAGTGATTGTATTCTCTTCCCTTGTTATTTCCCTTGTCATTATTATTACTGGTGGTAGCAGCAGTGGTTTGTGTTATACCTTAGTTACTGGACTGTTCTAGTCGCAGCCTGTGGGAGTTACATTCTTTCCATTCTCCTCCCTATCCCTCTGGGAGCTCCGCGGGAGGAAGGGGGGGAGTGAGAGAGAGACTGCATGGCTGACTAGGCTTAAACCATGAGAGACCAATTGCTTCAAGTCACAGGGTAAAAGCAAGTTGATTTTAGTAAGCAAGTTGATTTTAGTAAGCATTAAAGCAAAGTTGATTTATTTTCCCTCAGACTAAAAAAGACTGCAGTGTTCTGTAATTTGGATTTTGTATTACAAAACATTTGCTATAAAAATAGCAAAGTTGGAAGGATCAGTGAAAGCTGATGTTTGTTATCTGTAAAGCTTCTCTGGTATGTCTGTGATAGAATCTTCTGCTGCAGCTTCTCTCAGCTAAATTCTTGCCTCTGTCTTCTGCAAATAAATGCAGATAAATTAGTTGTTGACAGCATTAATAAATGCGAATATGGCAAATGTGACCACTCGAAAGTTAATAGAAAAGTCCTGAGAGGACATTTAGAGCAGAATTACCTGAATATTTATTACTTTTGACAGCAGAATTTCATCTGCCTCAGAGAAAGATGAAATACAGAATTGATTGTTTTCTTCAGATCTGCTCCTTCATCTGCTTAATGACATCTTAATTTTCTCAATGCTTAGCTCTTTAGGTCCAAGAAGCTACCTGTTAGCTCTCACAAAGGGGCATGAAACGTAACATCTGCCCGCAAAACCAGGGTTGACGTTTGTCAGATCAGCTATGTTGTAATTGAGCTTTGCCTGAGATTGGCTGTGCCTCATGGCATCTAGTCCCTTGTTCCCTTCCATTACCTATCCCAAGAGCATGCAAGGAGTGCATAGGCAACTTGCTAGCTCAAGGGATTTGCTCTATTGGTGGTTATCATCCTCACAGAAAGAGCTTGAAAATGGTACCTACTCAGCACAAAATTATATCCTCTGCATTCACCAGCAAAATTGTAGCAACCTAGATGGAGCTTCCACGAAAACAGAGACACGGGTCTTGGGCTGCAGGGAACACTAGAGCCTTTCTCTGTCTCAGATGTCCAGGTGGATGATCTGCTCAGCCTGGAGGCAGAGATGACCATTTAGCAGAGCCTGTTGTCATAAGGTTTTAAACTAAAAGAGGGGAGATTCAGGCTGAATGTGAAGAAAAAATTCTTTACAACAAGGGTGGTAAAATACTGGCACACATTTTTCAGAAAGGTGGTAGATACATCATCCCTGGAAACATTCAAGGACAGGCTGGATGTGGTTCTGGGCAACCTGACCTAGTTGAAGCTGTCCCTGCTCATTGCAGTGGAATTGGACTAGATGACCTTTGAAGGTCTCTTCCAACCCAAACTATTCTATGATTCTATGTTTCTGTTCTTGGCTTTGACAAAATGCTGATTAAGACATTAGTGAGTGTGCAGTTACACGTATTCTTGTGTGTAATAACTGCACATACTTTGTCCATGCTTCATGGCTTTCTCAAAGGGAATGTGTGCTGCTAACAAATATTTAAACCTTTAGTTTTAAATAATTCTAGCAGTCAGAGCTAGCGATGCTTCTTAAAACAAAACCAAACCAAACCAAACCCAACCCAAACCAAAAAACCAAAGAAAAAAAATCTTGTAGGCATTGAAGGCACTACAACTGTTCCCCCAAAACAGAATATTTTCCTTTACAGAGAGTCTGTTTAGGCCAAGTAAATGAGTGCCAAGGCTAACATATGTGGGAAGATCAATGGGAGAAGAACAAGGAACATCACTAAAGAAATTATTCGATATATCTACTTGAACAATTCCTATCTTATGCATATGTGTCTGATATAATGGATACTCCATAAGGAAAAAGAAGTAACCAAGACAGCATTAGTAATCACAAAAGGATAAGAGTTGAGCTTATTGTAGGGAAAAATTAGGTTAAAGATGACTTACACCAAATATTCTCATTTGGGTTGGACCTGGTGAAATTTAAGCTTGGTTACTTAGGCAAATTGCTTCAGCCATCATAAAGGCTAGTGGTGACCTTGGAGTCTAGAAAACTGGTTTTTAAGATCTTACCCTAAACTTTGAACATATATAGGAAAAGACCACAGAATAGAACAGCCAAAGAACTACACAGGTGTCATTGCAAACATCCTTGAAAAATACCAGAATATGCGCAAACAAGAAATTTGTAGAGATCTAGAAAATGGCAAGGAGATGAGTAACAATGAGCATGGATGTACTAATAAGAAGTCATGTCAAGCTGATCTAATTTTATTCTCTGACAAGGTGAAAAAGGGAGAAGCAGTAGGAGTCAAATAATTTGACTTTTACAGATTTATACGCTCCCTCAATGTGTTTAACAACTAGGAAAATATACAGTACTTGAGATCATTAATAAATGTAGAATTGGTAGGAAAAATCTGCTTTAGAATGGAAAATCAGTGGTTTGACATTAAACCAAAAGAATCAAAGGACCTTGCATGAGTATAGTACTATTCAATATTTTCATCAACAGTTTTTATGAAGGAATAATGCTTTAACTATGCAGATGGTATTAATTCAAAAGGTTGTAAGTTCATTGGAAGACAAGATCAGATTCTCAGACTCTTGAGAAATTATCCAACAACTTCCTTGAGATGAATGCCAACTTCAGAGGGACAGAGAGACAAGACTGCCTGAGGAGTGGAATTGTAGGAAAGGATTTATGCATTATAAAGGGCTGCAAGCTAAATATGCCTGAACAGTATCATCCTGTTAGAGTAAGACACACCAGAGTGGATTCATCATCAAATATAGTCTTGAAATAGGAGTCTCCTACTCTGTTCAGCACTGAATTCTGCAGATCAGGAGGGATATATACCAAATATCAGGATCCAGAGCGGTGAGGCCAATCAGAGATCAGAAAACAGGTTAAGATGGTATACAAGGACAGGTTAGGGGAAACAACAGTAAGTTCAAACTTACTGATGAGAAAACTGAGGAGATCTAAGTTTTCAATTGCAACAAAAGGTGAAATTAAAAGAATTAAATTCCCCTCCATGTGCTGCAGGTAGGGCAAGTAGTAATGGACTTAAATGATAGCAAGCAGACTTAGATAAGTTTTTAGAAAAGGTTAGACAATATAGTTTAGCACTGATATTGGCTGGGCACTGATGAGATTATGTCATTCCCATCTGAGGTGTTGATTTAGAAACAGACTCAAGAACTATTAGGGATGACAGTTCTCCCTCTGGGCCAGAAGATAAGGTAGCTGATACTGTGATGTTCATTATTGCCCTTGCAATTTGTGCTCCTATAAGGCTTTTTTTCATTGTAAAATGTGTAAGAATGTTATCTAATTATGTGGACAGTTTGTGAGCTAGGGCCACTAACTTTTTTTCCTAGGAAAATGGAAACAAACCTGAAGCAGAATGAAAGAGCTGGACCGAAATGTAGGTAAAATGTTGTAAAAGCCAAGCACAAAAAGGAAGCTAGTGCTGGCAATGAGTATCGGTTTGGCATCTTATTGTAGGCAATGTCTGCTAGAAGGCTTAAAATCCAACAGTTATGCATAAATCATTCTAAATATTTAAGTAACCTCTTTTATTTTTCTTTGAAAACATGCGCACATTGTAACGAGATCAAATACTTTGCTTAAGGTGATCTGTGTTGCTCAGTCCTCGCTAGTACTAAATCTGTATGCTCTACTTTGTAGAAAAACTGGGTCATTCTGCAAAACTGAATAAATCCCTTTAGGTTTCTAAACACTTCCTCACCCAGAGGTACCACATTCCTGCATCCTATCCTTTGGCAAATGTCTATTGCAGTGAAAAAATAGTTCATTTTTTCAGTAATAAACAGGCAATATTTCGAAAACATTGCAAAGCACTATTTTAAAGAAAGAAGGCCAGGTAGTCAGTGATTTACTAACATTGCCATTGCAGTTATCATTGCCTGTGTGTAATACTGGGCCTTTGATTTGGGGGAAACAGAAAAAATTCTAAGGGTGTAAGAAACACCTGATTCAGCCCAAAACCGTAAGAAGATGTCTACTTAGTGAAAAATGGCACCAGTAATATAGATGCAAAGTCATACATTCAAGTAGTATAGTACATATTAACTTAGTAACTGACTGGTATCAAAGGCTGTTAATAAAGTAACTCAGTAAGTAGAATATTAAGAATATTGTCTCAAAATCCAAGCTATATCAATGAATGTCACAAACTGCTAAAATTGCCCTTTCCATTAACATAGCGCAGGCAAGAGAAAGAAATTTATCTCTGCTTGATCGACCTGATTAAACACTACTTTGAAGTCCGTTGGATTTATATATTTAAGTGTACTGTTGATTTTCTTACCTATCCACACAGGCAATTGTTTTATGGGAATTTAGATTTTAAAAAAAAGTAGCCATAAAGGCCAAAGCAAAGCAACCATCTTAGTCTGAGATTTTCATATATGAATGGATAAAACAAAATTGGGAGCAATCTGTTTTTGAGCAATCCATAGCGTTTTTGGTCTCAGGTAATCTAAAAGTAATCACCAGTTTAGAGGGCATACATGGTGAAGTATGGGCAGCTACTTTAACCTTTTGAGTGGCTGCTGACTCTCTTTGTATTCTTACTGTGTTTATGTGGGCACAAAGAGTCAGTGGTCTGATCCTGCTCCTTGAAGACTGATTTGGCTATCCAGTGCCATTTGTCATCTTTTCCCATGTGTTTGTACTGAATTCCCTGTGTAAAGCAATAAAAAGCAAACTTTTGTTTTGTTATGAACAAGTTCTGATAGAAATGAGACACTTCACAAGAAATGCTGATGAAAATCTTTCCAGCAATGTACCAAAAAGGTAGATAGAATGGAAAAACTATTTCTGTGGAGTTTGCTTTCTTGATGAAAGTGTCAACAGTGACTGATAGCAGAACTCTCACTGCAAAAGCAGCACTGGCTCATCAGATTCCTTTCCAAGTATAGCAAATGCTGGATCTTGAGTCATAATGAAGGTCCAGTCATTATGGCACAACAATTCTAAATAAAAGTGTAGGAAGTGACAAGAGCTGGTTAGATTTCTAGGTGCTGTAAGTGTAATGAATGTCATACTGGACCTCAGCTAAAGAGCAGAGTTTTAAAATCTTAGTATCTTCCTAGAAAATCCCAGTGCCAAATTTAAAATCTTGCTCATATGTAGAAAATTTCAGTATCTAAACATTTTTAATTATGCCAGAGCTGGAAAATTTGGCCATAGGTGCTATTTAGAAGATGTTATTGAATTACAAAATCAAAATACATGGGCAGTTGAACTACTGGTACTGTGGCAGGTCTGCAGTTCTTTCGATTATTGTGGTATGACCATATTATCTCCAAGAGCCAGTGTTAATGTATAAGTAGCTAATCTGGATTTAAGTAGCTAATCTGGATTTAAATATCTTCATGGCTATAGTCAGAGTTGGCAGGTGTATTCATTGTGCTTTGAAAGTCAAAAGAAGAATCTTTACTTGCCAGTAGAGGCATATCTGTAAAAGCTCTTAGCTACCTGATTGCTCTGAGTTGTGCTATGCCTCCTCTCAATATGGCTAATATTAATAAAATACATATTCACAACCACCACTACTACCTCTGAAACATTTGGTAAGGGAAGTGTCACAGGGGTTGTGCTACCTTTCTCCTGCCTTCTTCTACTAAGCTTAAGAGCGGCAATGAGCAGTTTCAAAAGCTAAACATTTTTCCTAGTGGGGTAATGAAGATTTCTAGTTTGGCTTTTTTTTTTCTAAAAAATGTGGTTTTCTTATATCTTCTTTGCTAAATGTCTTGGTGATTATGAGGCAACTGAATCACTGTTCCATCATAGTCATATTATTTTTCCATGCCTCATTTTTAAGGTCATGAGGGTTAAAGTATTTGTCGTGGTTTAAGCTTAGTCGTAAATTAGAAAAGCATGTAACCTGCTTGTCCCCCCCTACAAACTGTCCTTCCCTCCCCCCCCAACTCCTGGAGGGATGGGGAGGAGAATCGAAAGAATGTAACTCCCACGGCTTGAGATAAGAACAGTCCAGTAACTAAAGGTATAACACAAACCACTGCTGCTGCCACCAATAATAACAATGACAAGGAAAATAACAAGGGAAGAGATACAATCACCACTCACCGATCGAGCAGAGAGAGCTAGCCCTTCCGGGTATCTCCCAGTTTACATCCTGGGCATGATGCGCTGTGCTATGGAATACCTCTTTGGCTAGTTTGCATCAGGTGTCCTGCCTCGGCTTCCTCCCGGCTTCCCCTCCTTCCAGGGCAGAGCATGAGGCTCAGAAAGTCCTTGGTCAGTGTAAACATTCTAAGCAGTAGCTACAAACATCGGTGTTATCAGTGCTGTTCCCAGACTGAAAGTTAGAAACACAGCGCTGCGCCAGCTACTAAGAAGGAGAAAAAATGACTGCTACTGCTGAACCCAGGACAGTATTTTATCCAGAGAAGTTTCTTTCTTCAAAAGTAGTGACTCCTATGATTTTTATTCTTGCTTCTACAGTCAGGATTTACATTTGAGAAAACCAGCCACAGTCGCCTGTTTTTAGGTACACCAGTAGGATTCACTAGCCATTAATTACTTAGGAAAGACACAAATTCTGACTTTCTGAAGACATGAACTAGGCAAAACCTGGGATTAATGACATGAGAAAATCAACAGCGTTTTCCCTCTCTAAGGAGAATGTAATGCTTAATGTAACAAGTGTGGACATAAATAGGTAGAAAAGATATGCAACAGTGGCAGAGTAGTAAGTTACCTTACCTGAAATTGATATAAGAAAGTGATTTCACCCTTTTGAGCGTTTGAGCACATTTTGATTAAAATGTAGGTATATCAGAAAAATTGCATATAACTAATTTAATCTCATCTTAAAAAACAGACTGGAGGCTGGGAGATTCAGAAATGCAGATGCTCATGAATCTTATTCTTTGTGAAGTCACTTCATAGAAATACTCCTAGTATTTATTAGATTTTAGCTAAAAACTCAAGAACATGTTCTGCTTGCACCTTGGTTTTAAAGTCAATGATTTGAACTCTATTTTTTTCCTTTGTATGGTTATGTCTTAACATTTTGATTAAGATGGAAAGAATTCCGACACTATTTCAGATAAATCTACTCAGACCTATTGATAATTTAACTGTCAGAGCTGACATTTAATGAGATTTCTATTAGATAGGCAAGTGTGGGTTACAGTGTTACTGAGAAAAATTCTGTGGTTTAAAACAGCTCTAACTTGACCTTTACTCCCATCGATACTGGACATCTTTCCTGGTATATTGACAAGAAACAAAGTGGCATAATACAGATTTCAAGGTAAATCACTACAAAATGGAACTAAGTTTTCACCAGAATTATTTGTGAACTGAATTTTGTCTGGATAGGTAGACTAACAGCGCTTCATTACCAGAAAGCTGCTTTTTAAGCCTGTGGGCTAAGTAGGACGAATCAAAGGGGGCTAGCAAGGCAGCAGGTGTGAGCTGTGCAATAGAGCCTTCCAGGTCTAAAGTCAAGGCAAGTTGCTTTGTGGCACCTGCATGGAGAGGAGTGGAGCTGGAAGTAACGCTGGTGGAAAAGCATGGAGGGGTTTCTAGCCACCCAGGGGGGAGTAAGGCAGTGAAAAGCCACTAGCCTGACTGGTCACATCAGGGAAACTCACAAAGCAAAAGGAATGTATTCTGGCCAGAGCCATATGTGATCATTTCTGCATTAGGTTCTTCTGGAGGCATTTCGGTCGTGAAGTTAAGTTATGTTTTTTTCTGGTTTGTTTTTTTTCTTTTTATGTTTGGTTGGTTGGTTTTGTTAGTTTTTTGTGGGGTTTTTCTTTTTTTCTCTGTTACTGACAGCCAGTTTGTTGCACAATCTTGTCCAAAGGCCATTAAGGCAAGCTTTTGGCTTGAGAAGACCTGTTCAGCCATGGCTTTAATGTGGAATGAGATTGCTTAATGGAGACATAGTGAGTAACAGTTATCATGGTTTAACTTCACATATGTAGTAATACGAACTAATTCCCCAGTTCAATATTCAGGACTAGAGCATGAACAAGTTAGTGTGAGTATGGGCACTTGATATCATGTCCTTAAATGGGGTGGGAGGAAGTTAAAAAGAGAGGAGACTCTAAGTTGTGCTGGCTGAAGCCTTATCATAATGTTTGCATATCTGTATAAACTCATCATTTTCAGTATTAAGAATCTGACTGTACAGAAAGTATTGTCAAGTGCTCTAAGCAAACACGCTATAAAAAGAAACATTTTCTCTATTCCTTTCAGTCATCTTGGATTTAATTTGTAACAATAGCAGATAAAGCTCTTGCAGGCAGTCTTATATCATGATTTAAATAATGCAAAACCTGTGTCAAGCCTCTTAACGTCAGCAAATGCAGGATCAGCCTTGTTTGGCACCATGTTTACAATACTTGAACTGGTATGTATTTAATTTCCATTATCAGGTTAAATGTTTGTTTAGCAATAATAATATTTCAGAAGCAACAAATCTTTACTCAGATTTTTTCGTTTTCTTTCAAATAGGTAAGAGAGCAGAAGACTGTAGAAATTATAGAGGATAACAAAGGACGGTTCTTGATCTTCAGTCAGATGCTGTCTGCTTTTAATCTTTCCCAAAACCATCTTTTATTGAAACTAAAATCAGACATTGTAGCAATGCTGAGACTGTTTTCAGCTCTGTTCGTTATGTGCATAGCTGAACTGCTTTACGCTCTACTTCTATCTAGATAAACACACACATTACACAAAAATTGGTCAAATGCTACTTTATAACTAGAATGTCAAGATATTTATCATGAGCTAACCTAATAGTGGCTGTTTGAGAACACACTTGGTAAAGGTTAGTAAGCATATGTAATGTATAATGTACTGCAACACATTAATTGAAGCAGTGGATAGCCACTAAGTACTGATAGTCCCCCATGTGAGAGTGAGCCATGAAAGACTGCTGTGTAAATCAACATGGATGGCTTCCTGTTGTTGCCTCTCTCTATTTCGGTGGGACTATGATTTGCAACTGAGCAAATTGTGGTTTTGTTTCCATCTGATGGCACAGATCTGCAAAAAGGACTAAGGCCCTGATCTAGACTATAGTCCTTGGGTAATCATACAATAATAATAATTAACTTCAAGTTGCCTGCAGTCCTTCTGGGGTGTGGCTTGATACAGCAGAGACAAAACCATGTAGGGGATGCATGCCATGTCTTCTGTAAATCTTCTTTCACCTGAGGAAGCCTGGAGATGTAATAGTTGTTATGAAAACTACTGCATGTACATCCATGCCTATCTTTTGACGAATGAGAACTACTGTTAACAGCCGTCTTTCATATCTTGTTCTGCTCAAGACTATTGACTGCCTGTAGATCATAATGAATTTTACTTTAGCCTTTAACCAGGCAAGTCAAAGAAATAAATCTGAAAATGTTGAAAAGGGGGAGATCATTGAAGTGATTCTGGAAAGTAAAAATGAAATACAGTGTTTCAGTTACAGATACTACAACAGACTCATTAGAATGCTTACAGATCTCAAACGTGTGGTGTTGCAGAAATGTGCTATAAATACCTTTCAAGAAAGCATGAAGGTAAAGGTCATGCTAACATATGTAGGAAACACCTACAGTATAAATCATTGCAGCTCAGTTTCAGTCAGAGCCACTGTTTCCACGCTGCTTGCTCTCACATACATTTCCATTCTGAAAATGTGGAGAAAACTGACATTTCAGGGTCTTGACAATGAATTGCAGTGAAAGAAAAAAACATTCCTCCATTTCAACACTTTAAAATACATGTGGCGTGTGATGGCCCATTTGTGCCAATGGATTTGAAAGGGACAAATAATCTGTGCTCCAGTGGGTATAAAATAATGCCTCCCATGCACACCAGTGTGGAAGGGGTGAGGCTCTTGGATGCATTCCTGCATGTGCCTATGCACCAGGGACACATGGGGACTTGTGAGGGCAAGGCTGGAGTGACAACAGGGAACAGGGAGATAGGAATGTGCCATTGTGTGCATTTGTTTCCTGAGCATCCAGGTACTCTGCACATCAGTGATCTTTTTTTCACATGTAAAGATATATTGTTTTGCAAGAGAAATAAAGATTTGCTTCTGCCTAGAATATACTGAATATGTGAGCAACTCAGTACTTAAAGTCAGCCAGGCTGCAATTACCTTTAAATGAGGTTTAGCTGGAACTGCATATTAACACAAGGAGACATTTTTTTATATATACAAAGATATTCTGGTCTCTTCTGTGGCTTGGCATATCATCTAGTGAGAAGAGGTTGTTCCAGTTTGTTGCCTTCATCAGATACTTGGTTATATGAAGTTCTTCTTATGTTCTGGAAGAGTTTTCATGTATCTCTGAGCAAGGCTTTAAAACCTGACTTATTCAGTTCTCTGTTTTTTCTGGGAGAAATATAGCTAAGAAATGAGTTTTGGGTGATGAGGAGATATATAGGACACTGAAAGTGAAATGAAAATTAAACATTTCAAACATTTCTGATTTCTGAAATAGAACATCTAACTAAAAATTTGCATTCTTCTATAGCACTTCAGAAGTGTCTAACTTTTACTGTATATCACTTACTGCATCTATGAAATCTGTGCTTTTTCAGATCATGGAAACATTGCAGTTCAATCAGCATATCAGCTAACCTAGTGCTAAAAATGCAGAATGCTTCCTGACACCAGTAATTATCTTCTAAAATAGTGTTATTGCTAAGGTGTTCCTAATACTGACCTTCATTTAAATTCCTTCTAATAAGGGAACTAGAAGTTGCAATAATTATATAACTTCTGAAAATAATTTTATTGCCCATGTTTGAAATCCTACCTGTTTGTAACATTACTATAGGCATGAGCACAATATTGTGCAAATGGAAATTTCAATGTTCTTTTTCAGGATTTCTAGTTCAATATAAAAATTTAACAGTATAAACTTATTTTTAATAACCTGTTATTTGCTCACAGCCTTCCAAGTTAAAGATGAGAATTAGCTCAATTCCACATAAACCCTGTGGAATTACAGGTGTCTTCAGATGCAGTTAAAGACTGTTTCTTTTTCATTTTCTCTGTTCTCTGGTGTTACTTCATCTCTGTTCTGAACTATTTTCCGACTAGAAGTGAATGTCAATTGACTTTTCATTTGGTGTAGCAGAATGCTAAGTAATATTATAAACCTCTGCTCTGTACAGCCATAAGTTTTGGAAGTATGTCTCCCTAACTTCTGAGTATACCTCATTAAATGAAAGAATCTCTCTGGACTGTTTAAAGTGAGTGGCTACAAGGTTTGCTGATAGCATTTATAATGTGAAACTCAAAATGGCCATTCTGTATTTATTCTAAAACTGTTCCTCCAAGGAATATTCTTCATTTCATGTAATTACCCTTCAGTTTTCTGAATTGTAAGTTTAAGTCAACTCCAGGTTCACCAGATTCTTCTTCTTTCAAACTTCTTTTATAGGTGTTCAAGAGCCAAAAGGGAATACAAGAACAATAAGCAATTGTCTTGTAATTATTTGCATCATATTAATATCTCTAAATACATACATACATGCATAATT
Source organism: Psittacus erithacus (assembly GCA_009867235.2). Lineage (NCBI taxonomy): Eukaryota > Metazoa > Chordata > Aves > Psittaciformes > Psittacidae > Psittacus > Psittacus erithacus. The sequence goes on along the minus strand of WYDI02003131.1, from coordinate 15,130 downwards.
AATTCCTCAAGCAAATTCTTCACACAAATTGAAGTATGTTCTTGGCAGTGCTTGATCCCGTTTATCAGTCATGAGCTCAGAATATGAGAAGCATGCTTTTCAAACAAACAGAAATCTATGCTTTTCCTATTAAAAGCAGCTGCTATGGCAGGTACTACTTATGAGCAGGAAGAATACTGCTTAAAAAGTGAGTCTTTTTCATTAAACATAAAAACTCAGTCACTGCTCTTAGAGATAAGATCTCTGTTCTTGGTAGTCAAGTTATTTGGAAACCATAGATCCACACTAGTGCTTTGTTTATAGCTGAAGTAGGAGGAAGAATATACTTGCTATCTTGAGAAATCCTTTTTTTCTTTCCGTTTCTCAATTGGCACTTGGTTTGGAATGTCAGATGACTCAAACTTCTTACTATTGCTGTAGGACTCAAGCCCAAACTAGCCTGTTTTTTTATAGGATATATCATACTGTGCTCTTAGTAACAGAAAATATCAAAATGGATTTGATGCATCAGATTCTTTTTCAGTACTTTTTGCCCACACTGAAGATAATGGAGAGAATCTTGTATGCAGGCATTATGGATATGACAAGCTATTTACTTGTCCCTGCAAGTGGACACAAATAAGACACTGTACAGCAAAAAGCAATCTCTCTCTTCAAAGAAGAGGAAGGTTAAACTCCCCTCTTTATCACCAGCTTAATGCATAACTGAAGCTAGGAGGTTTCTGTGCCTTCCTGTCTTCATATTCAGTTGAATATTTAGCAAAGAATTTCTGGGATGAGTTTGTGTGTTCTGTATTCTGTTAAAGTAGGTAACTGAATTGTTTTTTCTCAACTTAATATTTGAGTCAAACTTAAAGTAGGATCATTTTAAGGTCTCAGATAGCAACGTTCTTTTGCACATTTTCCAGATGAGTCACTTTTCAGCTTCTCTAAATATTAGCTAATCAGATTATGATCAACTGCATGAAGCGATCACAGGCTTTGAGGATGAAACCAGATAGCAGTTGTATAAGTGGTATTCTCTTTAGTAAAGTGTTTTCTTGCTTTGCTGTGTGTTGCTGCATGTCTGCTCCTTACTTGTCAGGGTCAGTATAAGTAAACATGCCTAGAGTAGTGCATGGGTATTAAAATTGTAATTTCAGCAGTCTCCCAGGAAGATCTTATGGAGAAAATCACTGCTGTAGGTATAGTACAACACATAAGCTTGTTTCCCTTGGCAGATGTTAACAAAAGGTCAACCACTGTTATAAGATAACATCGTAAATCATAGAATCAATCAGGTTGAAAAAGACCTTTAACATCATGAAGTCCAACCATTACCGCACTAAACCATGTCACTAAGGGCTTCATCTACACATTTTTTTAACACATCCAGGGACCTTGATTCCACCATTTCAATGGGAAGCCTGTTCCAATACATGAATACCCTTTCAGTCAAGAAATTTTTCCTAATATCCAGTCTAAACAAAAGATCCACAAAAGGGTTTCTGATGATGATGTCAAAGTGATCAGCAGAGCTGTAGTGGTAGCTTCACCTAATGCTTCATCACATTCACAAGCTGCTTCACAGTCTGCCAAGCTTTGGACAGATTTTACCTCATTATTAGTAATAAATGGTAAAACTTGGTCTGCGCTCATGTACCAATGTTGTCCTGGTTCAAAAGTAAAAAAGAAATTAAGGGCATAAGTAAGATGCAACTACCTAACTGATACTGGAAGGTCAGATAAGGAAATGTTTTACACTTCACTAAGTTGGCTAATCAAAGTTTTCTTCATGCTAGCATCTGCATATATATGAGAAATAGCTATTCAAATGCTGTCACATGGGAAGACAGTCTCATTGCTTAGAAATGCTGATGTTTAGAATCTGGACATTGAAGAATAGCCTTTCAAATATAAGCTACTGCTGGTTTGTGCCCATCTTTGATGCCTCAGGCTATCTTTGTCATTGGCAGCTACACTATCTGGAGTGCCTGAAAAGCCACATAACAGGAAAGAAGGGGAGAAGCAGTCCATAACGCCTTTTGTTCACTAAGATCTGCTATACAGTCCTCTTGACAGACATTATGATTAAACTAATAACCTAGTCTGGCATCTGATGATAAGAAGAGTTCCATTTCCTGATGAAATGCATTCACGGGTCCTGAAGGAGCTGGTAAATGAAGTTGCAAAGTCACTGTCCATCATATTTGAAAAATTATGGCAGTCAGATGAAGTTCCTGATGACTGGAAAAAAGGAAATATAATCCCCATTTTCAAGAAGGGGAAAAGGGATGACCCGGAGAATTACAGACCAGTCAGTCTCACCTCTGTGCCTGGCAAAATCTTGGAGCAGATTCTCCTGGAAGGCATGCTAAGGCACATAAAAAACAACAAGGTGCTTGGTGACAGCCAGCATGGCTTCACTAAGGGGAAATCCTGCCTGACCAATTTGGTGGCCTTCTATGATGGGGCTATGGAACTGATGGACAGGGCTAGAGCAGTTGATGTCATCTACCTGGACTTGTGCAAAGCGTTTTACACTATCCCACACAACATCCTTGCCTCTACATTGGAAAGACATCAATTTGGTAGGTGGACACTCAATGGATAAAGAACTGGCTGGATGGCCGCACACAAAGAGTTGTTGCAAATGGCTCAATGTCCAGCTGGAGACCAGTAACGCGTGGTGTCCCTCAGGGATAGGTGTTGGGATCAGTCTTGTTCAACATCTTCGTCGGTGACATGGACAGTGGGATTGAGTGTGCTCTCAGCAAGTTTGCCAATGACACCAAGCTGTGTCGTTTGGTTGATACACTGGAGGGAAGGAATGCCATCCAGAGGGACCTTGACATGCTTGTGAGGTGGGCTGATGCCAACCTTATGAGGTTTAACCATGCCAAGTGCAAGGTCCTACACCTGAGTAGATTGGTTGGCAAAACAAAGCAGGCAGTTTGCAAGATCATCTAATGTTTTCTTCCTTGCCTTAGCTGCAGTGCCGAATCAGGTGTAATTGCTGTATCTAAAGATAGTGTAGTTGCAAAGGTCTGATCCAAGAGAGACTGCTGCAGGATTTGGGCACTGGACTCTTACGGAGTAAAATGAGCTTATTTTTACTATATTAAAATGAATGGTAGCTCTGGCTGAGCATCATTGAATTATGTTGATGACATTCTCAATTTCCTCCTTTCTTCCTCTTTTCATCTAGTTCTTTTTCGATCAAGTATACTTCTATAGTTCAGTGTTTTGAGACATACATGATCATTTTAATAATCATATTATTTTCTAATGTGGTATCAGAGGAGTCACAGCCTGTTATTTGCAAAGTAGAGTACACCTTGCGCTGGTGACATTAAATTTAGCTTCCCTGGCTTACAGTATCTCAAAATGCTGCAGTATTCCAATCCACAATATTTTTCCAGGGGGATTTACATTGAAAAAGCCAGGCAAGTTGCCTTTTTAAAGGAGAAAATAAAATAATAATAATAATAAAGACACCTGGCTCTTTCTTTAATGCTTTTTTGGAAAAAAAAAAAGAGAATGTCCAGGACAGTTGGTAAAGCTGCAGAAGCCCTGATTTACTGGCTAAGGTCATTTAAGGTCTCTTAATGGAAGCAGGTGTGACATATCCTTGACTTGGATGTCAGGACTTAGGTCTGAAATCTTGGGGATTAATGAACTGTTGTCAGGAGGATCCAGGAGTGAATGGGATTTGCCAGAGGGAACCTTTGGGAACTATTTTACACCTGCTGCTAATCATTCATAGATGCAGAACAGACTTCAGTACGAGCCCAAGCAGGCAGATAAAAGGCATGATTTATTGACTTGTTTTCCCAGTCTTATTGAAGTGAATTATAAAGTCTTCCAGTTATTAATCGCTGTAAATTAACTGGCAGGGAAGCTGTTTATATTTGGGGTTTGAGAAAGACATGAAAGCATAAGAGCAGACCTTTAGCCTTTGATGGGACCCTTATACTTGGTGCCTGCACTAACTTACTGATTAATCTCTTGTTCAATTTCCTGTTTCAGTGGAGTCCAGGAAGGTGACTGGCAATTTTGCAGCACTTATAAGTGCTGGTGATTTAGAGTGTTGGAATGCAGTGCTAATAACTGTTTAGACTTCTACAGAACAAGTACTATAAATACACCTGTATGAAATAAATTTAGTTTTAGATTCTTCAGGAATTCTTAGATGTGTGTTACGGGTCCTGTAATTCAGGCCCTGCTTATTTTTCAGTGTGAAGATAATCAATAGGATACAAAAAAAGAAACTTGAGAGAGTAACTGTAGAAGATATTAAAATTACATATGTACTGTAATTCCAGCAGACTGCAGAGTTATTTCTGCTCATTAAAGGCAAATTCATTAACTATATGAAGGCAGAGTTAAAGCCATGTATTTCCCTCAAGAGTTGGAGACATGCTAACTTAGGATAAGTCACATATCTCTTAATTTTTGATCAATGTAAGTGATACAGTTTGAGTGGAGACAAAACATATATGGACAAGCTGAGCCTGCTTGGATCAGTAACTGACTGACATTGATGGACACTGATCCATAATGTCATGAACACAAGTCCTTGTCAGCCTATTTATAGATTGCTCTCCTGAGCTTATGTTGTCAAATGCATGAAGCAAATAGAAGAAAACCCAGCATTTTCCCATTTTCTGCTTCAGTCATCTTATTGGCATCTGTTACAGACACAGTTCAATGAGGTCTTTATAAACTGTCAAAAAGTAGAGTATGTGGAAGGCACACTTGCACTCTGCTTGTCCGGTTTTTTTCTGCCATCTTCTGTCATAAATATGAGAAAAGAATGTAGAGAAGCAACTACCCAACACCTCTACCTTGTTCAGATCGTCACTGGTAGGATTACCAAAGTCGTCTGTTCACAAGCTGCTTGTGGCCATCAACTGACTGAGCAGCACAATGACTTGTACAGTCAGCAATGCCATCTTGTAGTAACAGCTGACTAGCAGTTCTCCAGAAAAGTGGCTTATACCCTAGGAAACAGCTGGGGAGGAAGCATTCATGGTAGGAGAGAAATTGGTATTTTTATTGCTATAGCTTTTGTAACCACAGACACAGTACCCTTTATGTAACAGGGCACTAATCCAACCTTTCATTTTTCTGGTGACAGTGGCATCCAGCAAGATAAATGTGGATGGAATGGATGCCATTTAGAGCTGCTTCCCACCTGTCCTAAGGGCCAGCTCCATGTTCATGCAGGCAGACCTAGTCTGCTGTCCTTGGCCCATGGTAGCCAATACAGTACTGTTGCTGTTGCCAGATCTGTGGAAGCTGCTGCCATGATGCCTGTTCTGGGATGAAAGATTTCTTCTCCATCTGGAGCCTGCACATCTGATGAGTATTCTACTGACACTTGTTACTGCTTATCACCACCCTAACATTTCCAGTGGGATTCCCTTCTTGCAGTGACATTTGTACTTCCTTCTGAAGTGGCTTTGTACTTTAGAGATACCCAGATGGGTTGTATTGATGCCTCAGCTACTCTGTGCCAAATCAAGACAAATGCATGAGGAATGTAGTTATTCTTACCTTTCACTCTAATTACTGCAAATTCTACTGCATTGTGAATTTTTCCAAAACTAATTAGATGTTGGAATGGAAAAGCCTTCATAACGCTTCTGAGAAAATGATTTACTAACTCATGCTTGTTTCTGGCCAGTAAGATGGTTTTGATGATGAAGTTTTGCAAATAGAAGATGTAGTAGACTTACTGTACTATCAGAGTATCTTTTATTGCAATAGACAGGTTTTAAGATGTACTGTAGTGTCATTTTGGATTATACTATTTTTCTCGAGGTGAAAAAAATATGTGCATTCCTAGAGCCTAATTCTAGTCAGATGGGATTTCCAAAGCCATGTGGAAATGTCGAATGCTCTGAGTACCCACTTCCATCAGATGCCGACTCTTGTCAAAGCTGCTTTGAAAATGCTGTCTGTTCAGCTTGCTTGCACTGGAGAAATTAGGCTAAATAGCCTTCCATTTCTCTGGAGGCTAGAACAGTCCGAAAAGAGTTTCTAAACAAGTTTATCAAGTTTAACTAATTAGTAGACTGGTACTGTGGGAGAGATGGCAACAAAACATTTCTGAGAGAGTTGTTTTTCATTTTTTAAGAATTTTGAGGCAGACAAATGTATCCCAATTGCTTGAAGTGCTTTGTGGTATGCTTGACTTCAGGCACAAGATTTATTTCCAATAAGCACTGAAATATGTTACTAAGCCATCATATTCAAAAGAATGCCTTTTCTGAGGAGCAGCGTCTTTATTATTTGTTTTGTATAAAACTTAAGTCTCCCCTTGTGGGAGATCATTGATTTTTCAGTAAGGAAACAGAAAGTCACTCTAGTTCATATGAGGTTGCTTTGTGAAAAATACTAGTTACAATGGGGAGGAAAAATCCTGCAAAGGAGTCTTAGGTAATGGTTCCTCAGATGTGCTTAAATGAACATTTGTTTCTGTACCTGCTGGGATGGGACTTCCCACTCTTGAGTGTGAGAGGTAACTATTCTGTATTACCATCACTTAGTGGTTACTTAAGCACCTGGTCTATAATCTTTGACTTGTAACCTACCATGTTATTAAAATACGCATTGAGAATGTGGGGAACCTGCATGAACAAGTAAATAGCCTGTCAAACCAAAACTCTGTGCACATTTGCTAAGTGTAAATGTAGCAGGGACCACCATAAGTATCCTGTGGGTACATTATTTATTCAGATTTAAATGTGCACTCTGTTTGGCTTTACTGCCTCCCAGAATCTGCGGGCTGGTTTGACAAGGGATGCGGAGCTGCGAACACAGCTGGTGGAAATTCCATTTGTCTTGCACATCTGGGTTAAGTGAGGAAAGTACATGATATTTTGTTTCATCCAGCAATGGAAGGATTTCCCTGCCTTGAAGGAGATTTGCTACAGTGTCACTTCTGTGTAAAGATTAAACAACTGTATCATCCTGCTTTGATACTTGATTGGCTCCAGGATAAACCTCTTTCTTTGGGCAGAACTGACCAGCCGACAGGCACTTATGTGCTGAACCATATTTTTCTGTTAACTGGAAAGTGCAGTTATAACCATGCATACCAGAGCAGAAATGTGCCCAAGAATCTATAGTGATAGGACTCAGGGACCAGTTATTGATTTTTAGTACAGGCTATGCATTTTCTGCAGGACTAAGCAGTATGAAGGTAAGGCAAGAAAATGCAAGTGTAAGGATACCCTTTGAAAGAACCAGAACTCTGTGCTGTGCTTTGTACAAGTGACGCCAAATCTGCAAAGCTTTTGAGAAATCGTATGAAATAGAACCAGTTTAAAAGATGGTCTGGTCTGATCAGAGGCTAAAAGCAGAATAATGACAGGGCTCCCAGCACACTACCTGGGAAGAAAATTCAACATATGCATCAGAGCAAGATTTTATTATGGTTCAGAGATACTTGCCACTGGCGTGAAAGAAAAGAGGGATCTTTGCTGAATCAAGATTCAATGTGATCTAGTTCTTGCCTCCCACTGTAAAATAATATCTTCAGAAATTATTTTCATCCATTTACTGAAGAGATCAGAGGTGCTCCTTAGTTTGTTTTTATGCTACTGAGATAATATTCTGAACTGTAGCTGGTACATTAAATCAGTGTTCTGGCTGCTACGGTCACATCTGTTGGTTCTTCTGAGACCACTTTTGGGTTCCTTCTGTTCAGGAAACTTCAATCATAGCTAAGCACAACTCCTCACCACCTGCCCCTAACCCCTGCTGCACAAAAAACAAACTGCAGTGGGAAGTTTAATGGGAATTGATATTAAGGACTAAAGCTGTTTGACTGAATCTTTTGAGCTACTTTAATCCCAGAATATGTATTTGTTTCAAAATTAATTGCTTTTTTGCTGGGGAAAAAAAAAAAAAAAATCCCTTGCAACTCTTCCTTTCAAGTGTAAAGAGTGGAATGTGGAAGCTCCAGATTTGATCTTCAGAGTAATAGTGCTTGAAAAGCTACAGAGACCATTTTTTTTTATATATTTTTTTTTCTTCTACTTTATGCTTAAAGACCAAAGTAAATTGACCTAATTTTCTTTCCTTTACCGAGTTTTCTTTTCCAAGAGCACTAGCAACTGAACATTATGCTTTAATTTCTGTACAATTATACATTTTTTCAAGCACTAGTAAGATCTGTAAAACTTTCTCCTTACCCACTATGCTGCTCTTGCAGCACAGAAAGTCAGCAGTATCTTGGGCTGTGTCAAAAGAAGTGTGACCAACAGCAGGTCAAGGGAGGTGTTTCTCCCCCTCTACTCCTCTCTCATGAGACCCCACCTGGAGTGCTGCATTCAGCTCTGGAGACCTCAACATAAGAGCGATGTGGACCTGTTAGTGCAAGTTCGGGGGGGGGCCATGCAGACGATCAGAGAGCTGGAGCCCATGTTTCGCATGAAAACACACTGACGAAAGTCAGTCGTGCTCAGCCTGGAGAAGAGAAGGCTTCAGGGAGACCTTAGAGCAGCATTCAGTACCTAAAGGAGGACTACAAGAAATCCAAAGAGGGACTTTTTACAAGGCCATAGAGTGATAGGAAAAGGGGGAATGGTTTCGAACTGGCAGAGAGAAGACTTAGATTAGACCTTAGGAAGTTCTTTACTGTAAGGGTGTCGAGACACTGGCACAGGTTGCCCAGAGAAGCTGTGGATGTGCCAGTCCTGGCAGTGTTCAAGGCCAGGCTGGATGGGACTTGGAGCAACCTTCCCATTGCAGGGGGTTTGGAACTAGATGATCTTTGAGTTCCCTTCCAAGCCAAACCATTCTATCATTCTGTTCTACTCTTCCTCAGGAGCATAGCATACATGCACACAAATACTGCTTCAAACTCCGAATGACTTCAAACTGAATCATGCTTCAAATTCTTTTAATGAAGCAGACATTTTTATAAAAACACTTTGGCACTGACCCAGCTTTAATCCACATTCTAACAGACCTTGGGGTTTTTTTCATCATCAAGTTATTAAAAAAATGGTCATTTCAGAATATTCATGTAATTAGCACCTTAAAATAGATAAACAAGCTTAGAAGAATTTTATATTCTGTACAGAAAAAGATAAGCCTTCATTGTGTCCTTAGACCCCTGCATTTTAAGCTTCATATTTAACTGTAATTATTTGTATTTAATTAATCTCAGCAATTTACAATAACCACTTGGGGTTTTAGAATTAATCTCTAGAAGGTTGTTGTTTTGTTTTTTTCTTTTTTCCAAGAATAACATCTGTTCAAGAACTACTGAGAGACAGCTTAAGGAGTGAAGGGGTCATGGCCGTTTCCATTGATATATCATAAAATTTGTGATGAGTTCTATTTATTCTTCTATTCTGTTTTAAACTAGTAAGTTTATATAGTATGGCGCATATATGAAAAATAGGTTTATTTCTTCAGTAGGTGGCCAACAAAGAAAAGTCTACCTCCAGGAACAATTTTTTTACTTATTATGCTAGTTAATGATCCTGTGGTGATAGTTCCTCTCCCATTAGCATCTGCTTCCCAAACGCTCTAGCTGCCCAGTTCCACAGCAGCCCGAGTTAGGATCCCTAAAAGCAGGCAGACCACTTCTTTCTCAGACATAGCAGGGCTTGGTTTTTATTTGATTCTGGACAGATGCCTTTTTCAGCACATTTGTAGTCCACAGTTTTGCATGATAAAACATAGCTCTCATACCCAGTATTTGTCGATCTTTTAAAAGTCAAAGGATGCCTTCCCATTTTTGAAACAATCAACAGATCATCTATGCAACATTGCTTATAGCAGCTTCCTTGTATCAACTTCTGCAATTTTTGTCTGAGCTTTAAGTTTTCATTTCATATTTTACTCCTGTTCTTGAATACGAATATACATATGGCCTTGGGTTTGGGGGCTTTTATTTACAGACGTTTTCTGAACTACATTCACATGCTTTTCTAGATCACAGAATGTGAAAAGCAAACACTTGAAAGCCATCAGGAACAAAGAACCTGTGTTTTTCCTAATTTTGTCGTACATCACTTTTAATACTTTTGGAAAATCACATTGTGTCTGCACGTCAGGATCCAGATGTTCCTAGACTCTTTACTGAGGTCCCTAAATTATAAGCTATTATTTAGTACTGCCAAGAGCATTGCAAAAAGTGATCTGGTTTGCTCTTTCAACACCACAGTGCTTCACAGCAACTTTTAGTCTATATTAATCTATTTATCTATACCATATTCCTTACTATTAGGAAAATTAACATTGAGATTTAAATTTGACTACACTTCCATAGTATGAAGTTGCAGTGGGAATTAAAAGATATTACAGGAGACTGCAGAATAAAGACATTGCTGGAACTGGAAGCCCACATCATAAACACATCACAGTCTGCATGTTTTAATACCCTTACTTAAAGCTTCCCTAAAGGACTCCCATCACCTAGTTGACTTGCATGCCTTCTGAATAACAGAGGAAGAGAAGGTATAATGCTCATTACTGGTATGAAATTAAAAAAATAGCTTTATATCTCAGTGTTTTGAGCATACAGTAACTCCGTGTGTCCTGAAATTCAATTTACAGTATTTCCTCCAGAAGTTTTGTATAGCTTTCAACTGTTTCTCACATGAAGCATGGCTGAGATAGCACCTGAAGTTTCTATGGAATATTGGTCTTTCAGTGTATGATTTAATAAGGCATGCTTACAGTAAGCACTGAGCTTGCTATGCTTCTGCATCAGAAATACTTTGAACTGGATGGGCCAAGTAAGGTTTCCATATTATTTCTGATTTCATGAAAGAGGTTTTGGCAAGACTTACAAAGATTCACTTCAGATTAGCATATTTTCTGTGATAAAACCAAGTCAATAAAGTGACTGGACTAAATACATGATTGTCTCTTGTCAATAAGTAAAATGAAATGAGAGAGAACATCTGTGACCACAGAAGGATTTAGATAATAGAAAATGAAACACATTTTACATGGGAAGACTTGTACTGAATCTAAAGAGATGGGTCTTATTCTGTCAGTGTCGTTTCCATACTCATTCTGTAATGAAAAATATATCGGATATTATTTTTCTGTAGATAAAATGGTTTTTATTCGCTGAATATTGAAATAATTTAGCCCCTAAACAGCCAGAATATGCATCTTGCCACAAAGTCTGTATTTTGAAAACTGGCAGTAGGAAAGCACATCAGTTATTAAAGAAATCACAACTGCTTGAAGTTTTAACTGTAGATCAAAAAAAGCCTACTTAGCAAAACAAGACATAAGTAGAGACTACTATTAAATGTAGCTCAGCACAGGCTTGTGAACTCAGTTTGGAAAGGATGCTTGCAGGATAATCAAATTCCTGGAAAGAAAAAGTGACAACATGTGCTTAAATATATTCTGGACACCATAAATATCACAAGGGGATTTTGAAAATCTGCTTTTAATTTGAGCATACAATGTTCTGCTTATCTAGTAATAATTTTTGTTATGAATACTCCTATTATTCACTAGCATTTTAAGTCATAGAGTTAGTATCAGATTCCAAATCACCAGCTGCAAATGTGAAATGAAAGGCTAGATTTTACAGACTTTATGTGTCCCAGTATGTTGTATGTTCCTTTATTCTTAGGGTAATGCTGCGATCATTCAATTGGGAACCTCTGCTTCATTGGGTGCTTTCTGGTCTGGCACTATCCTTGTCTGAAGTTACCTAGAAGGGCTTACCCTCCATCCATCCTAGCGCCTGTAAGCAGCTGCTGATGGGGTCACTCTGTTGGCACCAGGGGTTGTAGCAGACACAAACCTGGATGAAGTAGGTGCTCGAGCCCTATGCCTGACAGTGGATCATGGTGAGGATAAAGTTTAACACCTTAGTGTGGACTTGAAGATGGATATATTCCCCATCTCCATTCAGATCTCTAACCCAAGTCATGATAAAAATTATTTTAGTTGCCTAACTGCCTATTTAGACAATCAGCATCCATACAAAAAGGAAAATCTGTTAAAGATTGCTTCCTACTCACTTAAACTGTAGCTACTCTGGAGAATTTTTGCTTCATTTTTAACACAAAGATAGTTTCACTGTTCCATTCCCATCACTTATAAACAAAGCCAAGTCAGACTTAAATATCATGGACTTCATAACAACTTGAAAATTAGTTAAAACTATCAAGTCGCATAAATTGAAGCATATCAATTAAAGTGACATAAGGAACATGATGAATTGTTTTAGATAGTAAGATAAGCTATTGAAAACTAACCTGTTTTATCTAGCACTTCTCTGGTAACATAAAATAATTATGGAGTAAATCTGGAAGAAAATTGTGATCTACCTAATAATTTTAAATAAAATTTAACTTTGGAAATGAGCCCCAGTTTGTTTCTCACACACAGCTTCCCAACAATACCTACTGCTCCTTCTACTGAGTCAACCAGTGAGATAATCCTTACAGGAAAGGATATTTCAGTTATGTGTGGCAGACTTTATTTTCTTATGGAGATAGAGGTATTTTATAATATATGTGTATGCTTTGTGAGAGTGACAGTGTATAGTGTACCATCTGCTCATTTCTCTTTCCATTTTTATCATCAGTACAGCTGAAGTTTTTAATTTTCCTCAATGCTCTGAATGTTTTCTTTTTTTTCCTAAGTCTTAGGAAAAGAGCCCACAGACAGAACTGAGTAGTCAGCAAATCCACATACTCCAGGGAACAAAAAAGACCAAGTGTACACCGGTTACTGGTTTAATACTTGACAAATCTGTCCAGAGACAATAGCTGAGAATCCGTATACACCCATGTAAATGAAAGAGCTTCTTTGCATTGAGATGAGCCTTGTAAATCTGTTTTCTGGAGAGCCTTTATAATGCAGTTGCATCCTTAGCTTCTATAATTCAATACCATTTTTGATTCATTGTTTATTCAGCTAAGAAATCCTCTTATGAGCACTGTCTGGGGTTTTAAGCATACAATAAATTTAAAAATACTGTTATTCTATTCTTCTGTCTTTATATTTTCTGAATGTCCCAGAAACACGATACAATTTTTTATGTTACTCCCTTGTGTGCTTCTGTGCAGGGACCACAAAGCATTTGTCACTAGTAGTTGCATTTTGGAATAATGTCCTCATTTCACTGTGCCTCAGTGTCGATATCCAAACCAGTCACTTAAGTACCTTCAGCCATAGGCTCCTTATGCTGTCTTTATGGTGTTTTCTGGTCAAACTCTACTTCTGTCTTATTGGAGCTTATTGGAGATGTTCACTATTGGACTAACCTATCCCAAAGATGTACAGAAGGGCTTGGGGTTTATTTGGTTGATTGATTGGCTGTTTTTTCCTCCCTGAACTGATCTATATTCTCCCAGGAACAACTGCTCTTGCAGTATGGCTAACACCTGCCTTTCTGCTGGACTGACCATGCTGCCAGTAGAGCTCTTCCTGAGGTCCCACACCAAACCTGCAGCCACTTCTAAGGACTTCAGTAATCAAGGACCGTGCCATTCCTTCTCTTTAGCTCAGTCTATGAAAAGCCTTTTCATAGGTCTGTGGCCATTACCAGGCTGCATGAACACCATAATTTTCACAACAGTCAGGCTCTTCATTCTCATTTAACTTACAGTGAATCTTCTCTGGGGATGAGCTGTTGCCTGTATGTTTTGTTTGCCCTTCACAAAATATTCATCTTGATTTTTTTCTTTAGCAAAACAACATTTGGTATGATCGAGAAAAAAAAAAAATAATTCCACTGAAGTTTAAAAAAAATTGACCTTTTTTTCTTATTTGCAGTCAGAGACGTAACCCTACTAACTCTGAGTGATCGTACGACCAAGGGATTGAGCTAGAAGAGATTGTCCCAGAAATATGGATAGCTGGAAAAGGTAGCAAAGAAAACTAGCAACCTGTGAGCTTTCTTTCTCCCTGTGGCTGTTATTCCAAAAGGCAACATGTAAGGAAAGCCAATTCCTATCAGAGAAAAATTGCAGTAGTAAAGAGACAAGTCTAAATAAAAATAGGGAATAATGTGCAGATAATTTGTGTTAGTGTTAAATGCACCTCTAAATCTTGGACGCTGTTGTGGTTTAAGCTGAACTTAGGACAGATGCTTATTAAAGCTGTGAATCTTTCAAGGCTCATGAATCATGATTTTCATGATTTATGAATCATCATTTGTTAAAAAACAAATACCCAGAGGTGCTAAAAACAACCTATCAAAGAATAATAATAAAGGGGATGGAAACACCCAAGATAACAAATATTTAGAAGTACAGTGTGATTAATCTGAATGTTTATGGCTAACAAACCACCCTCTCAACTAATGCCCTTCTAATTTGTATCATTTTAATGTGATTTAGTATATGGTATTTGAGATAATTGTACTATAGCTTGCCAATTAAAGAAAACTAGAAATTGGAGAGCATGGCATAGGTAACAATAATGTCTGAATTAGCCATAAATTGCATTTTTAAACAATCTGAGATTTTTTTTTTCCACTGTTAAAAAATACTGTCACATCAGAACTAGTAGTTAGTTCTTTTTACACACAATTGTCCAGGACTGTGAGACCACAGCACCCTAACCAAAGCTGGCTGCAATGCAGATAGAAAATCCTACAGCTGAAGAAGTCTTCTGCAATGAAGAAATTACTCCACAAATGAATAATTTTCTCATTATGAAAAATTATAATTAAGATTCTTACTAGTTAGAATCATAGAATAGCTAGGGTTGGAAAGGACCTCAAGATCATCAAGTTCCAACCCCCCTGCCATGAGCAGGGACACCTCACACTAAACCATGTCACCCTAGGCTCCCTCCAACCTGGCCTTGAGCACTGCCAGGGATGGAGCATTCACAACTTCCTTGGGCAACCCATTCCAGTGCCCTACCACCCTTACAGTAAAGAACTTCTTCCTTATATCCAATCTAAACATCCCATCTAAGTTTTAACCCATTACCCCTTGTCCTATCACCACAGCCCCTAATGAAGAGTCCCTCCCCAGCATCCTTGTAGGCCCCCTTCAGATACTGGAAGGCTGCCATGAGGTCTCCACGCAGCCTTCTCTTCTCCAGCCTGAACAGCCCCGACTTTCTCAGCCTGTCTTCATATGGGGGGTGCTCCAGTCCCCTGATCATCCTCGTGGCCCTCCTCTGGACTTGTTCC
>WYDI02003130.1:0-21423 GCA_009867235.2 Psittacus erithacus | reverse complement strand
CCTCCCTCCCCCCCCCCCGAGGATTGAGGAGTTATGAATGAAATGGTTTTTAGTCAATTTTTTTTTGTGTATGCCTTCTTCGGAGTGAAAGAGAATAGCAAAAATTCAGATACCATAAACATAGTTACCACAATATATTTTGGTTTTGTTTATTTTTTGGTGAAAAGTAATCTCATACTGAATGTGATGGCATTTTTTTCCCCTTTTTCCCTTCTATACTGTATTGGGACCACTGTCCTACATCTCCTCCATTCTGCACCACCTCGCTGTCTCCCTTTGAGCCCTTCTGCCCTAGAATACTGTCAGGGGCTTGTGTGCTTAGCAGCCAGCATTGCTGCATGTTCAGAAACTTCTTTCAGTGTGAAGTTATTGACTCCGTGTGATGAGTGTAAGATAGGGGGTTTTGTGTGAGTTGTTGGTTTGTGGGGTGTTTTGGTTTTTTGGGTTTTGTGAGTTTTGCTTTTTTTGTTTTTGTTTTTTTGTTTTGTTCTGTTTTTGTGGGTTTTTTGAGCAGGGAGAACTGATAAAAGAGGATGAATAAATACTATAAATGGCACAATAGAAGGACAAGACACAAGCGGTCTTGCTCCCATAGTGCTGCATGACCTGTAAGCAATCTTAGAAGTAAATCAGAACAATCTTTTTTTTGTAATTGTAAAGGCCTAAGTACAATGTCTGAAAGACTTTCAAAGCTGGGAGATACATACTGAAACTAGCTATAGTATGAACTTGGGAGGTAATTCATATTTCATACATGTAGATCAAGGTTTTTAATATGTTGTGGTTTTTATTTTTCAGCCTTCCTGGGTGATCTTGTCTGTTCGCTGTGGAGCTCTTCTACCGTATCCTTTATGTTCAGATTTGAATCAGTTCTAGAAGGAATCATCCTCACAACAACTGAAATATCAAGGGTTGTTACTAGAAAAAGATTGAGTCGCTTCGAGAGATGTGTGCAAAACTGTATGTACATTGGAGAATCTGTTCATTTCAGCTGCACTTTTCAGAGTGGTCCAAAGCAGTATCTGGACATTTCAGTGTATGTACTTGAGCTAATCTGTGACTTTATTGTATAAACAGAGCCTGTGCTGTACATCCAGTTCAAATGAAAATGAAGTACTAGGTTTAGTTCATTTTGGTAGTCTTATCGATGCTGATGCCATCTCTGTAATGCCAAGCTATGATGAGTTGCTATTCCGGTCCTATTTCTTTAGTGGATGTATTTATGTGTAACTACTGACTTGCTGCTAGTGGATGGTAAATGTAACCACTGACTAGTTTTATTGTCTGTTTAAAGCTCCCATGAACCTCTGCCAGATTCTTAAGACACACTTTTGCTGCAGTTTCCTACTTGTGATTGGGTGACATTCAAGATTTGTAAGGAATTAACGGTTGGACTCGATGATCTTTAAGGTCTTTTCCAATCTAAACTATTCTATGAATCTACATTAAAATAAGGGAGCAAAGACTGTTTCAAGTATGTACAGATTAAGTTTTTAAAATTAAGAGATGTGTTTCACCTGCCATGATTGCAGTGTGCTTGGACCTTCTTGTCTTACTTCATTTTTCTTGTGCCTCTTGCTATTTTGGATGTTTACTAGGCATTTGCAAGAAAACTGTCATCAAATGCACTCAAAGCATTTTAGCTGGAAGTTGATAATTAACTGTAAGACACTCCAGGAAAACTGCTAGAGTGCAGGAAGGGGGGACAAATGATAGCTCAGAGTAGAATGGCCTATTCTGCCTTTTGTGGAAGCAGAATTAAGTAAGGGATAAATATTCCATAACTCATATCAACAGTGCATTGTAAATAACATTTTATAAACAGTGTCAGTATTCCCATTTTTGTGATAGTCTGTCCCAGCCTTTGGTAGACCCTTGTTGTTCGTATTTGGCTTGATCTAGTTCTTAACTTGTTTCTTGTTTGAAGCATTTATTCTTGCATAGGGATGACATATTTTTTCCTCATCTTGTCGCATACAACCATTTCTTCTTCCCCTCAATTTTTATATTGGATCATAGGAATGGTGAGAATGGCTAGAAAAAAAATCATGCATTTTTTTCTAACTGTATTTGCAACAAAGATTTTGTACATTGAAAAGCTGAAGCAGAGCAATGCCTTTCAGCACAGATACGGATGCTGGGGAGGGACTCTTCATTAGGGACTGTAGTGATAGGACAAGGGGTAACGGGTTCAAACTTAAACAGGGGAAGTTTAGATTTGATATAAAGAAGTTCTTTACTGTAAGGGTGGTGAAGCACTGGAATGGGTTGCCCAGAGAAGTTGTGAATGCTCCATCCCTGGCAGTGTTGAAGGCCAGGTTGGACAGAGCTTTGAGTAACCTGGTTTAGTGTGGAGGTGTCCCTGCCCATGGCAGGGGGGTTGGAACTAGATAGTCTTAAGGTCCTTTCCAATCCTAACTATTCTATGATTGTGTATGAGTGGATGATTACAGCAAACAATTCCAGAGCTAGGGAGCTATGCTGTCAGGCATGAGATCTCATTTTTGGAATGAGATTAGCAAGTAGTTGTGTTTGTAATGGAAAACAAGAGGTGGTAGACACAAGGATCCTGGTGTTTGTGTTAGGAATTCAGGTATTAATGTGTGTCAGTAATTCAGAATTTGTGTTTTATACCCAGTATTTCAAGGTATGTACCTTTGCATCTTGCTGTGTCTCCACTGTTTTAGAAATTAGCCTCTATTTTCTCTACTTCCCCAAGAGAATTTAGTTCAGGAAGTGTACTGTAGGAAGAGGAAATGTCAAATTCATCAGATAAAATGATATAGTGAGGTCTTTGTAGCTTTTTTGATCACAACAGTCAACATGTCAGATAGGATTCAGGAGTTAGTGTGAAACACCTGCCCTAGTCATAGATAGTTTTCTGACTGAAGGAGAAGAAAGTTTTCCATGAATGACCTGGCTTCCAAATGGAAAAAATGCACGAAGCATTACGTGGCAAAATCCAAATTAGTGGGGCTACTCCTGTATTAAAAAAAATTTGATTATTGTGATGTGATCTGGACTAGTGATTTTTGCCTTTTGCAGCTGGAAGTGTCCTTTCATCATCAGGATGGGAATGTACAGTTGCTTATGTCACATGTCTGTAAGCCTTTTCCTTGTCCTTGAGGGCTGGTTGAAAAAATAATAAAATAACTTGGAATTAACTACTTTTTCAGGCGTCAGTCATCTGGCATTGCGTTATCAGTGGTGTTCTTTCCTAGGGAGAAGTTGTGTTATTAGAAAACCGGTTTTCAATCTGAAACCAGGGCTTTTTCAAAGGGTACTCTACAAGCTGATGTAATTACATACCCAGAAGAGAAATCCACAGATAAAACCACTGAGTGATGCAGCCCATAACTAAATTGTAACAATAAGTGTGTGAATGCAGCTCTCATTGGCTATTGCTCAGGGAGTCTTTATTGTGGGTGTATAGGAGTGGCCAAGTAAAAAGGCCAGGTCTCAGTAGTATTATATTCTTGAGTTGCATGGAAGTAGGAAGGTTGTGCACCTGTTGGCAATAAACATGTCCTTGGACCTTTGCTTTTATTCTTTCTAGCACTTCATGTCCTTAGAACCTGGTGATTTTAGATTTTCTTTTGAGCCTCACAGTGCTCACTAAAATAGGTTGTTAAGTCTTAACTTTGTTCTGTTTCTGTCTCTTTATGACTTCCAGTACTGTGGCATCTGGCCTTGCATTAGGGTTTTAGGTACTACTACCATAATGAAAAAAGCTATAGTAGTTGATAGGAATGCTAAATTTTTGGACCCTGTTTAGGTAGAGGTTTGAGATTCTACGTTTTTGTCTTTATTTTCTAATTTGGAGGTGTAATGCTTAGTGTGGTCATTGAATTTCTGAAGAAACAAGTCCTAGAAACATTTTCTATCGGTTAGATGTGTGGGTCTAATAAAAGCCTTAAAGATTTTATTTTTGCTTGCTAATTCCAGTACTTACTTGATGGGCATTTTCGTGTTGGTTGTTAAGGGTGAAGTTTAATGTAGAAAGACTTAATACAATATAAAAGCATAATATTTTTGCCAGTTTATTGTAAATGCATTTTAACATCACACTGTGAAAATTGTCTTCACCAGAGAAACTTCAGAAGCAGAGTGATCTGTTCCGTGCCAGCTGATGTTCACAAAATCTGACCTGCAGTTGGAGGGAGCTAACAGAAAAAATAATAAGCAGCCTTTGTGAAGAAGGAAAGGAAGTTTCATGTGTGAAAACCTCAGTTATAATGCCATAAAGAGGGCTGGTGATTTCTTTTTTAGTTCTTTTGATAGTAGCAAAAGCAAGAGTGAGGACGGTTTATTTTTTCACAGTCTTGAAAGAAGGTTGCAGCCCTCCTGAATTGTTTGTTGCCTGGAGGTAAAAGAGTGAGTTTGTTTCATTCCCTCTTATTTGTTTTCCAGACTCACATGGAAGATTATTGTTGCACTGCTCGTAACTATTTTAAGAGGGTTTCATTGCTATTCTTTGGAGAGTGAAAGCTGTAGTCAGACTGATGGACCCCTTAAATACCAAGCTATTGCTGTTTACATGCTAGGAGCAGATGTTAAGGCAGGGAGTAGATGACTGTACACATTTGAAAGTTCCATTACTGAATCCCTACCTTAGATGAGATACTGAGCAGCACTGTGAAATTTAGGATGTTCATCTGACTTGAAATTTTTGGTAATGGTAATCTATTCTTATGTTTTAAAGTATTCTGGGCTTTGTCCTCTTGTTGTGGGTTGTCTCTTCTGAGTCTCAAGATAAAAATGTTGCTGGTGCATCTGTCAATAGCACAGAGAAAATAATTTTGTTTTGAAAATCTCAGTGTGGACTGTAACAGAGTGCACATCTGGTTCTGTAGCTGTTTTTTCCAACAAGATGTGCATGTATCATAAACAGAAATCATATGAAAGTATAGAAAAAGGAGAAGAGACTTCTTACAGAAGTCAGATGGTCTGTCTGTCTTTCCCACATTACTTCTGTCAAGTCATTCTCTCTCTTGTTTCACAAGGCCCCTCCCATAGTGGAGATTTCATACTCTTGCCAGTCAACTTGCAGTGCTTCGCTATTGTGTTGCTAGAGTTTAGCCCCATTACGGTGCTGCAGTCTGACCCTGTTTTAACTTATCTGAGCCACTCTGAACAGGTAGAACAATCATAGAATAGAATCCTAGGTTCAGGTTTGAAAAAAGCGTTAAGATCTTTGAGTCCAACCATTAACCTAGCCCTGCCAAGTCCACCGTTAAGCTGTGTCCCTGGGTGCCACATCTACACATCTTGTAAGTATCTCCAGGGATGGTGATTCAGCCACTTCCCTGGGCAGCCTGTTCCAATGCTTGACAACCCTTTTGGTTAAGAAGTTTTTCCTGATGTCCAATCTAAACTTTCCCTTGGGGAACTTGAGGATGTTTTGTCTTGTCTTATTGCTTGTTACTTGGGCAACTGACCCCCACCTCACTTCAGCCTCCTTTCAGGCAGTTGTAGAGAGTGATAAGGTCCCTGCTAAGCCTCCTTTTCTCCAGGCTAAACAACTCCAGTTCCCTCAGCTGCTTCTCTTAAGACTCATTCTCCAGACCCTTCAACAGCTGCATTGCTCTTTTTGGACACACTCCAGTACCTCAGTGTCTCTCTTGTAGTGAGGGGCCCAGAACTGAACACAATATTCAAGATGCAACCTCACCAGTGCCAAATAGAGGGGGGTGATCACTGCCCTGTCCCTGCTGGCCACACTATTGCTGATACAGGCCAGGATGCTGTTGGCCTTCTTGGCTGCCTGGGCACAAGCTGGCTTATGTTCAGTGGCCGTCAGTCAGCACCCCCAGGTCCTTTTCCACAGAGCAGCTTTCTAGCCGTTCTTCTCCAAGTCTGTGGTGTTGCATGGGGTTGTTGTGGCCCAAGTGCAGGACCTGGTACTCTGCCTTGCTGAACCTCATGCTGTTGGCTGCAGCCCATTGATCCAGCCTGTCCAGATCCATCTGTGGAACCTTCCTGCCCTTAGGGAGATCAACACTCCCACCCAGCAAACTTACTGGGGGTGCACTCAAAAGGTATTGATAAAGATATTATTAGACCCTAAATTCATCCTCGATTAAATTTGGTGTAAATATTTTCAAACAGCTGTAACCATGGTTGTACATAATCTCGCATATTAACAATCTAAGCAAGGGCTTCAATCCCATTTTTTTGAACCACAAGATTTATTTTCCTGAAGTATTTCTACAGTCAAAATAGTAACTATTATCAATGCAGATAAAACCCACAAAAGTATGTAAATCTCTTAATACTTCTGCTAAGATACTATTTTCTCATTTTGAACCTTTATTTCAGCAGAGCAGTTAATGAGCTAAGCTAGTATGTACTGTTTGTAGTATCATTCCAGTTTGCAAGAAGATATGTATTGTAAGGAGGAACTCCAGTAAAAGTGCCAGAAAACAACACTGAGCAGTGCTTAAATCTAAAAATGAAATAAACATAATGTCCATTTGTGAGTCCCTTTTTGACCACAGCTTATCCAAGGAATTTACAGTTGTGTCCCTCCTTCTACTCAGACAGTTTGTTATTTTCTTATTGCGTGAGCTTGTCCCTTGCTATGTTACTTATTCAGTGTCTTCTGTTGACTTAATCTGTATGCTAGGAAACTGTTTTTGCATTTCCAGTCTTCGAGATAATGCAGAAAGCAGGTTAGATTCCAAACTATATCTTCAACCAAAAACTGTACCATTTGGTTACCAAACCTTGCCATTCCTGAAACATCTGGCTTCTGTATTGCTTTCTAACTCATTTTCTTCTTTTTTTTGTCTTTAAGGCTGTGCTTTTATTTCTTGCCGGTTTTAAATGAAGTCATCCATCTGGTGCTGTCTTTTCAATAAGCGTGCAAAAAAGGCACTTGTACTTTCTCACAGGTGTCTGCTATTAGCTTTTGTTTTAGAAAAACACATTTTTCTTGATCTTTCTTGGTTTATCGAATTTCTTGTGCCACATTTTTCTTCTATATTGTCTGTTGCTGGCGAGCAAAAATTTCTTCAGATTGTCCCCTACTTTTAAGCATGGAAGATAAGCGCTTGATAATGAAAGGAAGCTCTTGATAATGACTTGGTTCCAAAAGCTGAGCATTCTGAGATGGGCTGAGGGTGATGTTCTGGGAAAGAGGAAAGTTTATCATGTTAACAAAATAGGTCATGATATTAGAGGTATCCTGATCCAGTTTGCATCTCATTTTTTTTCTTGATGCATAAAACTTGGAAAGCGACAATACGCTTCTTAAAGAAAAGGTTTTGAATGGCCAAATACTTGATAAAATCTGAGAAGTACTATGCACACTACTTAATTTCCTTCTAATGTCCCTCAGGAAACTCATTTAAATTCTTTGCATCCTTGACATCTGCTTTCCAGTGTAAGTGGCTTCTCTCCAGAATCATGTCAGATCTTTTTTGGAGTCACTGCATGTCTCTCTCAGGTAAGAAGTGAACCATATTTCAGTCTATTCCAGTGTACAGTATGTGTGCGATGCTGTTCTTTTGATGTGAGATACTAGTTTTTCTGTTGCACTGACTTTTTTCTGTATGTTTGGTGAATTATCACCGAAGACAGTTTTTTACTGAAAATGAGGGCATGAACATTTCAAACTGTGAACATTCAATTAGTATTTATCTTGTATTCAGCTGTGTGGTGATTCTAAAATGCAGAGTACACTAGACTATAAACTCTTTGCTCCTATTCTTCTATTTTTGCATTAACAAAATACTTAGTCAGCATGTTTTATCTACTTATGCACTGAAACCTTAACAAGGATGCCAGTAAATAAAGTGGAAAGGTAGCGCTTCATTGTGTGTGTTCATAGCCAGCTCTACAGATCTGTGACTGCTGTGAGTGTGCGCAGATGGACAGAATCAGTGCCTAGGTTGTAATGAAATATATGTTTATATATGCTTTGGACTTTTTTGCAAATTATTCCTGTAATATTCAGTGAATGGTAATGGATTAAAAGCATGTGGCTTTCTTGGCACGTGAGAGGGACATTGCTGCGACATAAGTTGTTGGAATTAAACACTTCATGTGTTTATATAGGGTATTAATTTGGTCTACATGTTAAAACTCTGTTGAATGGTTTTAAACAGGTTAAGATAAATACTTCTTGTTTGCTTGATCACTACTTTTTTTTCTTGTGGAAGGTGATATATTAGTTTCTTTACAGGAGTGAAGAACGTTTTCTCTTTCTCTATCCAGATGAAAAATGATTGTTTAGCATGTTCTTGTTTTGTGGTGTTTCTTGTTTTTTCTCTGTAACTGTCATGCTAATTTGGTGTTTAAAAGTGATAGGTAAAACATTAGCCGGACTTGTAAATGGTGTGTCATGGATTGTACTAAAATTCTTCAAGCAAAGACAGCTGGTTGCACAGAACTGAAAGGCTTATTTGCCTTCCTTTTAGGTTTCATCTGAAGATCGAAGTACGCTGTGGGCTTTGATTACTTTTTATGGAGGGAATTGCCAGCTGAGCCTCAACAATAAGTGTACTCATTTGATTGTGCCTGAGCCAAAGGGGGTAAGAGTTTATTACATGTGTGTTTCTTCTTGCTGTAGCTCTCATTTGCTTTTGAATAATCAAAAATTTTCAGTCTCTCAAAAGTTAAGTTTAAGACTGTTTGTTAGTTTTGAACAGTTAAATTCAACACAATTATGCATTGCAGATATTCAGTTCATGTTCATTTTCTGCATGGCTTTAAGCCTGATTAAATAAAAAGATGGCCAATTTCACACTGGTATTTGTATTTCTGGTTGAACAGAGAATTTTATTCTTTATTCTGTTTTTCTTAACCTAATTTTGTTGTGTCATAGTCATTAGCGATTATGATTTGTAAATCTGTAGATACAGAATCAATGAAAAAAATGAAGGACAGAATCGAAACGTCATATAAAATGCCTTTGCATGTTATGAATAAAGAGAACAAAAGGAGGAACAGGCATTTTTTGTTGGTGGTCTGTTTGGGTTTTTTTCCTAGAGAACTTGGAATCCCTCAATTCACTTCTGAAAGAGGTGGTAGAATAAATAGTACGCAGCATTTGCGTCCAACTGCTGATAAAGCAGTTATGCTTCAGATCACTTCCATCATAGCATCTATTTCATGTTCGAAGGGACCCTTAGAATTGAGTCCACCTCCCTGCTCCTTGAACTAAACTATATGACTTAAGAGCATTGTCCAGATGTTCCTTGAGCTCTGACAGGCTTGGTGCCATGACCACTTCCCCAGTGAGCCTGTTCCAGTGACCAGCCACCCTCTCAGTGAAGAACCCTTATCTTCTGTTCAACCTGAACTTCCCCTGATGCAGCCTTATTCCATTTCCTTGTGTCCTATCACTGGTCATCAGAAAGAGGAGATCAGCACTCCCTGCTCTGTTGCACCCCTTGAGGAAGGTGTAGGCTTCTGTGAAGGCACCACTTAGCCTTCTCTTCCTCAAGCTGGAGAAACCAAGTGACCTCAGCTGCTCTTGGGACCTTTCACTATCTTGGTTGTCCTCCTCTGGACACACTAACAGTTTGATGCCCTTACTAGGTAAATTGGGGCACCCAAAACCGCACAGTACTTGAGGTGAGGCAGCCCAAGTGCAGTGCAGAGTGGGACCGTCACCTCCGTTGACTGGCTAACTATGCTGTACTTGGTGCACCTTAGGACTTGGTTGTCCCTTTTGACTGTCAGCGCATGCTGTTGACTCATATTCAACTTACCATCAACCTAGACTGCCAGATCTCCTTCTGCAGGGCTGCTATCCTGCCTGTCATCCCCCAGTTTGTAAAGCCAGAATTACTAAGTGCAGAATCTGGCACTTGCTCTTGTTAAATTAAATATGGTTGGTGATTGCTCAGTTCTCTATCCAGATTCCTTTAAGACCTCTCTATCCTCAAGGGGGTCCACAGCTTCTCCTAAACTTAGTACCATCATTTGACTTCCTATTCCCATGTAGGAAGCAAAGTGTTGTTACTTTTGTGCAAATGGAGAAACTGAATTAGAAAGATCAGGAAACTGGCTAAAGGCAGTGTTGAGCCTATCAGAATAGCCTCCCCTACTGTATTGCTAGTAATGCTTTGGTTATTACAGTTCACTGAAACTTCATAAAGTGTTCAGGTATTTCTCTTCCTGAAGAAGAAATACATTTGTAATTGATTTAGAGTGTTCAGAGACTGAAAGTACTTAAAACAAATTGACATTCATTTAAAAATGATTCTTTGCATGCATTTAGTTATTGAGTATATTATTGTCGCTTTTCATATTTTGGAGTTAATGTAAACGACCTTATACTAAGATAGAGAAAAACACATGCATGAAAATAAACTTCTAAGTGCAATGTGTAGAAAAGTGCTTTAGAATGAAACATGAGCTGATGCTGACTGGGAGAAGAGAAAGTGTGGATATGGGAAATGCTTTTTCTTCCCTGTTTCATTTGATACTAAATGAACTTTTGCAGTTTTTTGTTTGGGATTTTTTTTGTGAGGGAAAGAGGAGGAGGGTTGTTTTTTGGGGTTTCAAGTGCATGATCTTTCTTCTGTGGAAGATTTAGGAAGGTGTATTGAACACCAACCTGATTGTCTCCTGCATCACAACAAAACGTAATGCCTGGGCAAAGGGCTTTGCTACAACACAATGTCACACATTTGAGAAGTGTTGCCTTAAACCATGAGCTTTTTAGAGCAGAGGCTGTTGTCTCGAGCTTGCCATTCAAGAAACTGAAAAAAACACAGTAGCATTTTATATCTGTAGGATAAAATAAGTATCTTGTTTAATTTACATAATCACTGAATGGGAATGATTTTACAGGATGACTACTTAAAATGCTTCCAAGTCCTGCTGCTCTTCCCTGTATTACGACAAGGGAATCTGCAGTAGTTTGTAGTGAGAACTGTTTGACACTTAAGAAAACTTAAATGGTTGCTTAAACTAGACACAAGGTAATAAAACAGCATTCTCAGTAATTCTCACCACAAAGAAAGAATGAAAACTGGTATCTGCAAATAAA
The DNA here is from genome assembly GCA_009867235.2 of Psittacus erithacus. Classification (NCBI taxonomy): domain Eukaryota; kingdom Metazoa; phylum Chordata; class Aves; order Psittaciformes; family Psittacidae; genus Psittacus; species Psittacus erithacus. The sequence goes on along the minus strand of WYDI02003130.1, from coordinate 10,421 downwards.
CTTGGTTTCATCACTAATCTTTTTATTATGTATGAATGACAGTTTAATTTTAGAAATAACTCTAGACAAACATTAAATTAATTTCCTCTGAATGTGCTGGTTGTTAATTTATATTGTTTGACATACAGAGAAAATCCCAGTTCAGTCACTTTTAAATATTAGATCCTAGAGTTAGTTTCAAATCTTCTACAGAAAGTTTTCTTTTCTTTTTTTTCCCCCCACTGTGTTGGTATGTGTGAGAGGTTTCTGTCAAAGAGGATGTTTGAATAAATAGAGCACTGGTTCTGTGTCTGTTTCTTAGGAAAGGAAATAGAGAAGCTTAACTATTTGTATCTATCTTCAAATGATGAAATGATAAGGAAGGAAGAAGGGATAAAGTTTTCTAATTTGTCAGCATTGTAACCTGTAATGATTTAGCTAGTGTTTGTACAGAAGTGTAACTTCCAAGTTGAGGGCAACATTACAGTTTGCAGCTTCTGAGAAGGTGCATGGGAACTATCCAACTAGTTTCTATCTTCTGTTCCTGCTGAAATGCATTTTTATCAGTTATCACCTTGTAAATATTTATCTGTACTTTATTGTGTAATTCTGATTTTTCCCTAAATGCTTTTTCGTGGTGGTGTGTTGGTTTTTTGGTTTTTGTTGTTTGTTTTGTTGTTTTTTTTTTTTACTTTAAGGACTTTTTTTAGTGGGGAAAATGGAAGTATAAACTGTATTTAGACTCACCTTAATATCCATCTAAAACTCAGCTGCATCTTAGTGTTGACTGTGATGTTCTTAGCTGCTGGAGTTCTGAAGGTGTTTTCAGAACTAAATTAAATGATTTTTGAAGCCTTTGGTGATTGGGTTCAAGAGCAATTTGGATAGTGAGTTTTTTTGCAAGTGAAGACTTAACCTGCAGTTGTGTTTTCTGAGTCCTTTATATTGTAAATGTGGAGGGTTTTGTTTGTATCTCTTGGGTCTGTGTGCTCACACCCAGCAATGTAGTTTGTCTTGCTGGTTCTCAAAGAGATCACTTTCTGTTGTTGGACAGCCTCTTACGATCTACCTCTCCAGGCTGTAGCCCTACCCTCAAAAAAGTTATCTGGTACTTTTTGTCTTTAAGTAAATGTTTATTTGTTTTTCTGCCAGGAAAAATATGAATGTGCTTATAAACGGGAAAGCATTAAAATTGTGACACCAGACTGGGTACTGGATTCTGTAGCTGATAAGACAAAAAAAGAGGAGACTCCTTATCATCCTCGTTTAGTTATATACGAGGAAGAAGAGGAGGAGGAGGAGGAAGAGGAGGAAGAAGCAGAAAATGAAGAACAAGATTCTCAAAATGAAGCTAGTACTGATGAAAAATTATCAAGCCCAGCGTCTTCTCGAGAAGCATCACCTTTGGGTGATCAAGTTTTTTCACCAAAATCTACTACTGCTGATAAGGCAAAAGGGGAACTGATGTTTGATGATTCGTCAGATTCCTCTCCAGAAAAGCAGGAAAGGAATTTGAATTGGACACCAGCTGAAGTCCCACAGGCATCTGCAGCAAAGCGTAGGTTGCCTCAAGGGAAAGACTCTGGGTTAATTAATTTATGTGCCAATGTCCCGCCAGTGCCAGGTAATATTTTGCCTCCGGATATGAGAGGCAATCTAATGGCTTCGGTACAAGGTGCCCAAAGTTCTGATCGACAGGAAATGATGGCAACGTGGAGTCCAGCCGTGCGGACATTAAGGAATATTACTAATAGTGCTGATATTCAGCAGATTAATAGACCATCAAATGTAGCGCATGTAAGTGTTGGATTTTTAATTTATAAGATATTGGACTTTTTCTTAGGAACTATCGTATCAAAGAACTTCAGTTTCCTTTTATTGTTCTTTAAGTGTACAAAGGATTAAAAGTTCCCCCTATTACTTAGAAGTTACTGCCAAATCCATAACCTTCCCATAACAAGTAACTTAATTCCTAACAGGTTCACACAAGTAAGAATATGTTTGGAAAAAATTTTGGGATGAGTAAAGCTGTGTTTAACTGTAGTGTGATTCAGAGTTTCAGTATTGATTTATTGGTAAGAGTAAAAAAAATACTCATTAATTTATAATTATTTGGCTAGTTCAGGAAACCCGATTTCATACCCTTCAAGCTTTTCATTCAGTGCTAGAAATTATTTGTGCTATAAACACACAGGACTGTAAAATTGTTCTCACAGTAAGTTCAGTTCTATACTGTGTTGTTCTGTTGGGCATCATTAAGTTGTTATATAGTACAGTCAGGATTATGATGCAGAAGTCCTAATTTACAAGTTCGTGTGCCACTCGTACTGTTGAATCTTTCAATTGCAGCTTTTGTGTTGAATTTATTTTTAGAAGAAAATAAAAAGTGAGTGAGCATGCACTGAAATAACTTGCATCATTGAAATTCTGAGATGTTCATGGGAAGGGAACATAAGAAAAGTAGGTGCTGGTAAATGTCAGATATATCTTTTACGTAAATAATTGCACTGGTGCATTTATTTGGATGTTCATCTGATGGTAAAACTTTCAAAGGTGCCTGAATATTGTAGAAGCTTATAGCGAGTACTTAAACACAAAAAGTGTAGCCACTCAGAAAAGTTGGTTCTTTGTTGCCTGTATGACTTCTGAATATGAAATGGAAATACAGGCTTGATTTTAAAACTGAGTCTTAGATTCCTCTTCTCAGTGACTTGAGTTTAAGGTCTGAGACTTCTGGGTGAGGACTGCAGTAAGAGCCACCAATGTCCTGGTCAGTTGGCAGTGCTGCTAAGTTGGCTGAACGCCACATCTTCTACAGCCTGGTCACTGTACTCTTTAGTAATGTTCCTGTGGAAGTATTTTTTTGTAAGTAGTATTTACAGAGCTACAGGGCAGTTGATAGTATTATGCTTTGGCTAGACGTTGTTCTCCAAAAGTCTGTTAGACTAGGGACTTCACTATAGTGTTTCAAGGACTCTACTCAAGTGCTATATCAGGCTGCTGTGTAGGTTGCTGTCCTAGTTCCAGCATGTGGAGAAAAGCTTTGTATCTTAGAATTGTGAATCTTCTTCCTAAAGGGAGGAATATCAATTCTATATTTTTCCTTATAACTTCCCTCTGGCTATGTTAAATTGTACTTTGTATCCTACTTGCGAACCAGTCTTGAGTATATTCCATGTCTTAATGTTTAATTTGAATCTCAGATTCTTGCTGAATGGCAAGGTCTGTAGTAATAAGGCATTTTACACATACAAAGTTACTTTCTGAATATAACCCTAGGATACTTTTGAAAGTTTTATCCCTTTATCTTGTAATATGTGTCCTGAAGCTTTTGTAATTTTGACTTTTGGGACTCTTTGTGGAGAGCAGTATGATCATTCCTCATACTCAGCCATGGAAACATTGTATATGTTATTTTTAGTTACTGAATGTTTATACTGTGGTGGTGTCAGACATAGTGATGGGTTATGCGTTGATAATCATGCTTATGAATGTATGCTATGCCAACAACCTCAAAATTACTTAGATGAAACCTGAGATGTTTGAAGTGTATTATAAATAACACTTGAGCCACCTCTGATGAAGAGTTGATGGACATCTCATTGAAAGGATACAGTTGATTGGCTTTGTGTTTTAGTGATGTGCTTTGATTCCTCTCTCTCTCATGCACACATCACTGAAATTTACACTGTGTGTGACGAAATAGTGTGGAAGAAGGAAACAAGCTTTGCAGGATTCACCAAAGCTTATTTCATGTTTAAAAGACTATCAGTGGCAAGTTTAGAGTTCTCAATTGTTCCTTCTAATTTTTAATACATAGTTTATGCTAAAATACTTTAATGAATATGTGGAACTCATGCCAATCTATTAGGAGTTTGCCTAGTTTTCTCTGATACTTCAAAAACTCACCTGGTAACTTGTGTGTACTTAGTGGGAAATGATTTTTCTCTTAACAGTGAGTTATCTACAAGTGAAATTAAACTCCAGATTATTTTAGCACTCTTTATAAACCTAAATCTATTATTCTGAAGTATGAGTTGGTTAGTTGGTTTTTGTTTGTTTGTTTATTTGGTTTTGGTTTGTTGTTTTTTTTTTTTTCACAAGAAACTATTAGTGCTCAGCAGATAAATGTTTATATTTTGGATTCAGTTTAAAAAGGTAGAGCTAAATATTCCTGACTTGGTTCAAAAGAAGGGAAAGTTTTATTAAGTTCCCATGTTTCAAACAGCACTAATTAGTACAGGCATCATTAGGAATTTTTGAGTTAGACATTATGGGACTAAACCTTAAACTTAGTGGGCTAACAGGGTTGTAAAAGGACTATTACAGTTGATAGAGTTGATCAATGTAATTATTAATATAGTAATGATACTTACAGTGCTGTTGGAGATATCAATAATACAGGGATGGGTTTTATCTTAAATTTTGCTAAAATGTACATTGCCTTATATTAGGAGCCACATGTAGCTTCATGCTTTTCTATGTTAAGTCCTGTCTTTTCATTTTGCTATTAACAGTTAAAGATTTTTCTTTTTCTTTTAGCTCACAGTTAAGCATAGGTTTTCTTTTGAGAATTGTATTTTCCCAGTATGAATGACAACAAAAAGGTCACAAAATTAATCTTTGTTTTCTAGATATTACAATCACTTTCAGCACCTACAAAAAGTTTAGAACAGCAAGTAAATCATAGCCAACAGGGACATCCAAATGTGGTGCTGTTTAATCAAGTGAAACTAACACCAGAGACACATTTATTACAGCAGTCACATCAAGCGCAGCAGCAGCAGCAGCAGCACCATCCTCTTTTACACCTTCAACCTCAACAACTTATGCAGCTACAACAGCAGCAGCAGCAACAACCCCAGATTCCTCAGCAGTCCTTCCAACAGCAACAGCCTCATCAGTTTTCACAGCAGCAACAGCAAGTTCATCAGCAGCACCAGTTCGCTCAGCAGCAGCTTCAGTTTCCACAGCAGCAGTTACACGCACAACAGCAGCTACACCGTCCTCAGCAACAGCTCCAATTCCAACAGCAGCATGCTTTGCAACAGCAACTTCATCAGTTGCAGCAGCAGCAGCTACAGCAGCAACAACTGCAGCAGCTACAGCAACAGAATCTGCAACAACAACAGCTACAACATCATCAGCAGCAAATACAGCAGCAGCAGTTGCAGCAGCAGCACTTACAGCGATTACACCAACAGCATCAGCAACAGCAAATGCAGAATCAGGCAACACAACACTTAAGTCAGACATCTCAAGCACTACAGCATCAAGTTGCAGCCCAGCAGCCGCAACACCACCAGCAGCAACAGCAACTGCAACAGCAGCCTCTTTTTGGACACGATCCAGCAGCAGAGAGTTAGTAATCATTGCCATCTGATTCTGGAAAGAAGTGGTTAATGACATGACATAATGTGGGTTAGAGTATCAGGAAATAGCACTGGGTTGTATGGGGTTGTAAGGCTTAGAGATGCCATTAAGGGCTTAGGAGCTGTTATACTAATTTTTAGGCAAACAGATGTCAATTCTAATTAAGGATAATCCAGTAATCTGAAAAAGCAGGAGAACATTCTCTTTTCAGGTGCATATTTTATGCCACTAGCATATAAATTACACTGTGAGAACAGTGTTAGTTCATGCATACCCATATTGTAAACTTTTAATTTATTTTTTCCCTTTTGGAAGAGGGCAAGGAGGAAGCTTCCTAACAGCATAACGACTGGAAAGACATCTTAAATTTTGGAAATACTAGTAAATTAATGAGGATTCAATATCAGAAATAAAGTTGTCATACCTTGCTTTGAATTCTGTCCATCCTAGTAGAACTGAAAGCTTTTTCATTGTTTGACTATTCATAGCTAATCAATATAAAAGTATAAGTTATGTTTTCCTTTTGGTACCTCTTCAGCCTCCCTTCCTTCAGGAAAAGAAAACAACCCAGAACAAAAACAAAGCCGGGGCTGAACTGTGCCTTTAGATGTGGCTGTCAGCTTTGAAATTTTGGATCCTGCTTTTTACAAGAAAGATTTAGTTCACAATTAAATGAATCTTATATCCTGGTAATAGGAAAGATTAGTGTAGCAAGTATATTTTGAGATTAACTTTTCAGACTTGAAAATATTTAATTTTTTGTTCTTTTTTGTGCCAAACTATTCTAGTTCCAGAAGAGTATTTCCTGCTGGGCTGTGTCTTTGCCATTGCTGATTACCCAGAACAGATGTCTGACAAACAGCTGTTAGCAACCTGGAAACGGGTGAGATTCTGCTGTGTTTTGAAAAAACTATGATAACATAATGTCATAGTAACAATATTCTAAAATTAATTATTGGAAATATTTCAGCTCTTCTCTTCAGGCATCCTTTTGTGTAATGTTTGTGTTAGAACCTAAAAACCGTTACTCAACTGCAGCTGACCAGGAAAACTAGTAAAAGTGCTTTAGATGTGCAGCCTGGTTGGATCAGGTCTTTAGTCAGAACATTAGCTAAAATAGTTACAGCTTTAACTATTTCCCGACTATTTGTGTTTTTAGTCAGACAGCTGTAGTACAGCAAATGTAATATAGCATTGCCATCTGAAACTTGATTGTATAAAAGACTCTTTTCTTGCATATAATCTTGGCATTTAGTAGCCTGTGAGGTATCCACCTGAGTGCATAAGATGAAAGAATAGAGTGTTTCTATTTTTTGCCAACTTCTATTTTTCAGAAAAATCTGATTGTATCCTTTCCTAAATGAGAGGACTTTGATGTTCTTCAGAAACTTCTGATGGATTTTATAGTTGAATTTTCCCTACAATTTTGCATAATCAAGTAAGCTGTTGACATTTTTAACAGCACTTGTATTTATTGCTGAGATAGAATTAAATAGAAAAACTGTTTACTAGTTATACTGCAAAAATTAAAGTGAGAAGGGTTATTTTTGTTTATTTATCTTTTTGTTAATTCTAAAAAAGTTAACTTTTTGTATCTCAGTGAAAAGGTACACATTTGATTTTGTTTTCTCCATTTTATTTTTTTTATTGTTTTTCAAAAAATGTTATTAAGCTAGATAAGAAACCTTTTTTTGGGGGGTAACTTTTCAGTGGAATACTACTAATGGTGGCAGTGTCCTAAAGAGTAGGCTTTCATTTCAGGCTGTTTGTTTCTCAGGGTAATTTAAAAATTGTTACATATTAGATATTCTGGGTTTGTTCTCTTACCAGGTCATTCAAGCACATGGTGGAACAGTGGACCCTACCCTTACGAGCAGGTGTACACATCTTCTTTGTGAAAGCCAAGTCAGTAACATGTATGCTCAGGTAAACAAACTAGTAATGTGTATTCATGCATGCTTTCATTTTATTACTGGAAAGGTAGGGCTTTTCAGTTTGCACTTCATGCTTAGGTTGCAAGTACAGAATGAAAGTTTTTTATGATGTGCTTTTTATGATTTTATTACTGTATAGAAGGTTTAAAATAAGATGTATTTTGGATTTCAAAAACTGTTTATGCATATATTCATAGGCTTTAAGAGAAAGGAAGAGATGTATTACAGCACATTGGCTGAACTCAATCTTGAAGAAGAAGAAAATGGTACCACCTCATCGAGCCCTTCATTTTCCAGTGGCATTTCCACCAGGAGGAAAGCCATGCTCTCAACATGTAAGAAGGAAAAGCTTACTTCTGAGGAATGCTTGTTTCATTACATGGGCAGCATTAAAATACAGCTAACAAGCACTTACTCAAAGCAAAATGTACATTTTTTTTGTCTCAGAGGAAAGCTTTTGTTAATCTTAAGGTCATGTGTTGATGTGGTTCTGAGTGGTGGGAGTAGTAACACCTGTTAATATGTTTGTGTGTGAAGTACTGTTTTAGAAACTAGGGTGCAAAGATTACGTAAGTGAAACATAGGAAGATGGCAGGAATCCAAGCTGTGTAGCTTTTTATTAACTGTATGTCTAGCAATATACACTTCCTTTACCAAAACCCAATTATTTTGAGGGGATTTTTTTTCTTTTTCTGGGTCATTATGTAGCAAATGTCAAAAAAGGAATCACATGCTGTTAATCAGAGAATAGGAGATCACAAGTCAGTAGCTTGTGCAATGAGGAGCACTGAGGAAGCTGAATTTTGTGGGGTTGAAAGATAAAATTCCAGTTGAATCAGGTACATCTTGAAATACACTGCAGTATAAAACAAGATACCAGAGTATGTCATGTGCTAGGTGCAGACAATACAGGATGACAGCCTTGCTACTAGCCTGTTCTAAAAGAAATACAGGTTTGGTAAAATTGAATCATAACAATATACATGTGAACACAGTGGTTAATGGCAAATGTGATTTGTAAGGTAATAAATGTAGTTTGCTATCAACAGCAAAATTGCTGTTGTCTTTTCCTAAATAAAAGGAGCAAATGGCCAAAATGAAAACTTGGCAAGACTAAGGGTGGGAACAGAAGAAGTGGAATTACAGTTCCCCACTTGTGATCAGCTGGCAGAGTTTATTTGGCTTCATGGCAGAGTAAAGCAGAGCATTCAGGAGATATTAAAAGTAGAGTAGGTCAAGTAAGTATAAACATTTCTCTGCCTCCCTGAATATAAAGAGCAGCTGAAAAGAGGTGAGACATGTGGGAAGAAAACTAGCTATGAGTTCTTTTCATAGTAAAAATGTAATCTTTAAAAATGAGAAAAAGCTGACCAGCAGAACGAAAATGAGTCAGAACTAGTGCTAGAAACCTGACATTTTTACGTATAAACAAATCCATTTTAATTGTACTTTATCCTACAAGCCATGTTTAGTGAAGTGCCTGTATGTCCTAGTTATGATACCATATATTTCATTGTAATATAGAAAAGTAACAGAAAAATATTTTCAGTAGGAGTGGTTTTTAAGTACCATCTATGTTCAATTATTTGTCACTGTCTCTTTCTATTTGTAGATAATTTCTGTGACAGGTTTTGTTGACAGTGACAGAGATGACCTCAAACTAATGGCCTATCTAGCAGGTGCCAAATATACAGGCTACCTGTGTCGCAGCAATACGGTTCTCATCTGTAAAGAGTAAGTGGTTTATCTCAACAGTACTCATGTTCCCAATAGCCTACTGCCAGTTAGTGCTTTTCTTGATGAGAGGTGCTAGTTATATCTCATTATAAGAATGTTAATTTTAATCATTTCTGTGGTTTAATAGGAATAAACTTAGTGATGTTTCTTGAACTAAATTACTGCACACTGTTACATGAAAAATTTGGTCTTCTGAAGACAGGCAAAAGAAAAGTAGTTTCTGATTTTGCTATTTTGCAATATTACATCTGTTACATCATCTATAAATAAATAAAGGGGTTTTTCTTAGTAATTCTTTTAAAACATTGGAGGAAGGAATAAATAAGTTATATCCATTCTAACTTCATTCCATTTGGGGCAGAAATTTTCCCCTAATAGAATTGTTTTGGTGTGTAGAACAAACACATTTTTTCAGAGTATCTACTCTGTGACGGAACAAATAATAGGCCAGCACAGAAATACTGGTATTTTAGGCTTATTATCAGAAATTGCTATTTTACTTATTCAATTGATTTTTTTTTTTTTCCTTCATCTCTGAACAACAAGGCCCAGTGGCTTGAAGTATGAGAAAGCTAAAGAGTGGAGAATACCATGTGTAAATGCGCAGTGGCTCTGTGACATCCTGCTAGGAAATTTTGAAGCTTTACGGCAGATACAGCACAGTCGGTATACAGTATTCAGTCTCCAAGATCCACTTTCTCCTAGTCAACATCTAGTTCTAAACCTTCTGGGTAAGAGTTTCTCTCCTGAAATACGTGTTCTGCAGCATTTATGTATGCACCTGTTTAATCAATAGAAGCATGTGTTATAATTAGTTACAGATAACTTTGCAATGGCTTCATTTTTGTTTTGTTCTTTGTTTCCTAGATGCTTGGAGAGTCCCATTAAAAGTATCACCAGAACTTCTAATGGTATGTATGTATTCAGCTGTTTTTAAAAGATTACTCTTAAGTGTTTTTAACGTGCGAGCACATGTGTATATGGTGTGAGCAGCATGCTAGAGGGACTTGCACAAAATCATACTGAGCTTCCTGGCTGTACTTCCTGCTACTCTATAAATGTTCTATTTTATGTTGAGAAATCTTTTGCAGAACTAAGGAACTGCGCTGTGATATACAAAATCAAGTTACTTTTGAAGCATCTTGGGCTAGTGCTTCACTCTTCAGTTTTTACATCAGACCTTTAGAAAGGGCATAGTGTTTTTTGAGTCACTACCTAACACTATCTGAAAATCAGGCCACTAAGGGCTTTTAACTCAGAACATCTAAAATGAGTTAAGAATTTTATTGGAATATTCACTAAATTTTAAATAGGATAGATAATGAAAGTTAAAGGTGGAACAAAAAAAAAATAAAAATATATACAATATATAATATAATAAATACATCTTTTTAATTA
>WYDI02003129.1:24529-44093 GCA_009867235.2 Psittacus erithacus | reverse complement strand
GCTGTCTCCCAGCTTCCGGGGTTAGCGGCCTCCTTCTTCCCTTCAGGGGATACAGTGGACGCCTGAGGCCCCTGCACCGTTTGGGCCTGCAGCAAGCAGTGCTACCTCCTCCCAGCTTCCCTGACACCCTTCAGCCTATTGACAGCGTCCCGCAGCTCAGCCCCTGCTGCAGGAAGACCTCCACCAGGGAGCACCGAGCGCAGCCCTGCCCATTGTGCACCCTCGTCTCAGGAGACCAGTGCAGGCACTCTCTGCACTCGGAGCTCTGCGCTGCAGCCTCCCCTCTCATCGGCTCTGTCTGGTGCCTACGCTGCCACCGCCGGGGCAGCCAGAGCAGAGCTCCCAGAATGGTCCCTGCTCATACGGCGAGCGCTCACCATCCCGCTCGCCTGCCCCCGCAAACTGCCTCGAACCCGCTCCGGTCGCTCGCGCTCCCTGGGGTGGGTTTTCACCCAGCCAGGGCTGGCGCTGCTCTTCTCGGCTCCGCCCCCTGTGAGTCAGCTGCTCGCGTCAGTTGAGCTGCCGGCTCCTGGGCAAGGCCTGTCAAGGACTTGAGGCTACCTCGGTGACTGTCGCCGGTCTGAGTTGAGGCTCCTGGGCGCTGAGCTTCCCCCTGCTCAGGTGTTGAAGGCGTCCTCTCTTAAGCTGCTCACCTCAGCAACTGAGGTGATTTAGCCATTTAGGCATTTCACATATTGTGCTTACCTGCTTCTGTGATGATAATGAATTTGTATTTTTGTGTCTGTCAAAAAGAGAATGCCTGGGACAGCAGAATTTTCCTGGTTTAGAAACTGATTTAAATTCAACTGAAATGAAAAATGTGCCCCTCCTAACTTCAACTGGCAAGGAATCTAACATTTAAACTCGATTTTTGCAGTGCTGTAAGGCCCTGAAAGGTATATTTGCTTCTGAGTTTGCCTTTTGAAGCAGATTTGTTTCCAGGTGTAATGCTTATTTAAGTATTTTCTCTCTGCTTTTTAATTTGCAAGTAGAACAGTCTACTCTGGTTAGCAGAAATTAAGTGAATTCAGGAATGTAAGTAATTTGAAAAGATGGGAAACATTAAAATGCCTAGAGGACTCCCTATCACAATACGTGTGTAACTCCAGTAATGCTTTAGCCATATCTGCCTTTTGCCAGGATGATGTTTGCAGCTGAACAGGTTGTGTTTGTACTATACATACAGATATAGCAACACTTAAGGTCACTTCATGGACAAATAATCTCATCAAGTTTCTCTGCTGTTGACTAAACTATGATAGAATTCTTTTTGTGTTGAGGTCAGTGTTTGTTAACTGCAGTATGTCTGATAGTAAGAAGTTTCTTACTCTCAGATCCTTTTTGACAGCTTATGTACAAAGAAGAAAAGAGATGGGTGATAGTTTCTACTCACTAAGTGTTGTAACTCATTCTCACTAGTTAAGGTCAGCAAAGTTGACTCAGCAGAGCAAGTAATGCAGTTGCTACATTAGCCTTGCATCTTAGCATGCAAAGCGTGCATTACAGACTTTCCATGAGAAAAGGTACAACAGAAAATCCATTCATGACAACATCCATCTGTGATGCTGATGGGCTTCACAGAAGTTTTACTGACTTTTTTTTTCCTCTCTTTTTCCTCATGTGTACAGAAACAGTCATCTGTGATTGTGTGAGGACCCTGTGGCATTCCTGTTTCAGTAAGTGCATTGGCTGAACTGTGTTCAGCTCTGTGGCCCCCAGCACAAGAGGGACGTTGACCTGCTTGAGGACCACAAAGATGATGAGAAGGCTGGAGCACCTCTCCTGTGAAGAGCTGCTGCACAGAGTTGGTCTTGTTCAGCCTGGAAAAGAGAAGGTTCCATGGAAATCCTGTAAAAGTCTTCTAATACATAAAGGGGGCCTATGAGAAATCTGGAGAGGGAATATTTACAAGGGTACCCAGTGATAGGACAAAGGAGAATGGCTTTGAACTTAAAGTAGTTTTAGATTAGGTACTAGGGAAAATTCTCCACTATGAGGGTTGTGAGACACTGGCACAGGTTGCCCCAAGAAGCTGAGCTGCCCCATCCCTGGCAGTGTTCAAGGCCAGGTTGGATGGGGTTTTGAGCTACCTGGTCTAGTGGAGGGTGTTCCTGCTCATGGCAGGGGAGTTGGAGCTAGATGAGCTTTAAGGTCCCTTTCAACCCAAGCTGTTCTATGATTCTATTATTTCAGAACTGTTTTATGTTACTAAACTGCTTTAAAACATAAGAGAATTCTTTCCTTAGAAATTGAAGCTTTATACCTCCAGTTCTGCGGTTTGCATGACAGCACACCCCTCAGCAGCACAACCTTTTTCCTGTCCCAGGATACAGCTGGGGCCCATGGAAGCCAGAGTGGTGGGGAGGTGGTAAATCCTGCAGCCTCTGTGAAAGACTTAAGTGTGTAAGGTGAATTTATACAGATCAGAAGGTGGGACTACTTAATACCTGAAAACTTGGTTACATAGTCTCTCTTAGGATATAGTTTATATTGCATCAATAATCTGACGAAAACCTCATCCATCCAGCAACTTAAATTTCTAGAAACAAAGTTAAAGCTCACAGTTCAACTCACTGCCAGTTCAATATTATGATGAAGTGTGAGACAATGATGCAAGGGGGAAGGGGAAGAAAATAAGGTGAAGAAAGGTAAGAGAAGACTGAAGCTGAAGCTCTGTTTCAACATTCAATGCTACACAGATTTTGTAAATGCATGTATTAATAGAATGTGTTTGGTAAGTAAGGGTACACACCAGACATCTATCTTGGATGAAAAGGCTTCATGCAGCAAGTGATCCATGTGGGCTCATCTCTATCTGCTGCAGCACTCCAGAAATGTCATGAAGCCTCCACAGGTGTGAGGGTGACTCAAAGAAGGCAACTAGATCTGAACATAAGACTCTCTCCTGACCTGTTGTGGTGGTGAATGCATATTTGAGAACTTATGGTATGAAATTACATTTGTTTAATTACCTTTTAACCATGCAGAATGGGAACAGATATAGCTAAAAGCCAGAAACAACATGTAATGTTTTGTATTTTGTGCCTGAGGTGTGAAAATTGTGTGCAGCATGATAACAGCAATTTTAAGATGTGTCGAGATTAGAGTCACATTTAGATCTCAAAGCCTTACTGTCTTGCTACAAGCCAGGAATATTTTTTTGTTTTCCAAGGACTTCTCTTCTAATCTCCAATAACCATGATATTAGGAGGAGTTGCCAGCAATTTATTATTAAATTCTCCAACTGTTATGTTCCTCAATGCCTCTAAAATATTCTATTTATTTCATGATGAAATTGTGTCAAAGGCTTACTGCTACTAAGAATATTCTCTCATGTGCAGTGTGAATAATCTTTCTTCCCAGCATAACCTATCTGCATGAAGGTGCATAGTGCTATGTAATGAGTGTTGTGCTAGTGTCAACAAATGAATCATGCAATATGTTGCAACAATGGAAAAATATATGGCCACTTGAAGAATTTCTCAGCAAGTGAAAAAATGCGCAAAACAACTTTAAAAATGGATGATAATTAATGCTAATGATTTTTTACTTGCTGACTATAAAGTACAACCAAGAAAAGAATGTGGCGTTATAATGTGTAGGTAGAATTGATGACAAATGTTTGTATCATAGTCAGGCCTTTAACAGATGAAAAAGCCCACTACAGTCCTTGAAAATGTTCTTATTGCCATCATAGTTCTTCAAATGAGACCAAGAATGCTGTTGCCATTGATACGTCTTTTATAGACACATATTGCTCTGGATGTCTCAAGACTGTCAATATTTTATCTTAATAGGGTGTGCTTAGGATAAGGCCCAGCAAGTTGTGTGTAACTTTATTCAAATGCTTTTCTATTAAAACTAGATTAAAACTGAAAAAAAAAAAAAAAAAAAGGAAAAAACAAAAGAAAAACCAAGGTTTTGGTTAAAATCTTGCTTCCTTTTCATTAAAAAAGTTGCCAAGAGCTAGCAAGCACTGATTTAAATTCCTCCATGGTCCTTCCAAAATAAATTATTCTATAATTCTACATTTAGAGATTGCATCATGAGAAAATTCACACCAAAAGATAGAAAAAATGTGGCAAATAAATGTGAGGATACCCTGGGAGCTGGATTAGATGCCTTAAATCACTACTAAGTAACTCTTCAGCAAAAATAATTTGTTAAAAATTTAACAGCTTCCATGAAAGACGGATTACACTTCCTTTTCCTTTTTCATCCAACCTTGCTGTGTAAATGGAAAGAAATATCCTTATAACTGAGAATTTTTGCCCATCAGCACCTCCCTTTTCCACTCTAAATAAAACATTATGAACTACTACTTGTCACCTAAATGAAAACAAAATTTCTTTCATGCTCAGGATTAGTGAAGTCTTCCTTCCTTCTGTCCTCCACATTTTGTAAGTTGTCTGAACATTTCCTTTTTCTGCCCAAACTCAGTCTGAGATGAGAAGGGTTTCAGGATCACAAGATCATGCACCTTAACATAATTTGCTGGAAGATCTGCTTCATGATCTTGCCAGGCATTGAGATGAGAGTGACTGGGCTGTAGTTCCCTAGGTTTTTCTTTTTTACCTCTTTTTAAAAAATGGAGGTTTTGTTTTCCCTTTTCCAGGCCATTTCACCTTCCAGTTCCCTCAGGACCCACAGATGCATCTCATCAGGTCCCATGGACTTGTGCATGTTCAGGTTCCTGAGATGTTCTCAAACCTGCTAGAATCACCAGCCTTGGAACCTTTCAAAACCATGTAGATGAGGCCCTTATCATGTGGTTTATCGGTGGACTTGTGAGTCCTGGGGTAATAGTTGGACTTAAAAGATCTTTTGCAACCTAGATGATTCTGTGATTCTCCTACAACAGGCAGTTCTTCATTTTTCCAGTTCCTGCCTTTGTCTTCTGCAACTTGGGTGGTGTGGTTGAGGCACTTGCAAGTGAAGACTGAGAAAAAAAGATCATTTAGTACCTCGGCCTTCTCCACATCTTAGGTAACTAGCTCTCTTGTTTCCTTCCAAGGGGGCCCAGATTTTCCCTAGTCTTCCTTTTATCACCAACGTAGCTATTGAAGTTTTTCTTGTTGCCCTTGATGTCCCTGGCCAGATTTAATTCTATCAGGGCTTTAGCTTCCTTAACCTGATCCCTGGCTGCTCATAGAATTTCTCTGTGTTCCTCCCAGACTAGCTATCCGTGCTTTCACCCTCTGCAGGTGAAACACTGTTCTACTCATGGATGATCTTGGGAGGCTCACACTAATATAATTGTAAAGTTTGTGTTCTGCGTGGTTTGCATGGAGGAAAATAAAAATCCTAATTTATAGACTGAAATTCAGTTTCTGGTGTAGCTGGATTTGGTCCATTACTTGTTTTGGAAAGTAGAATCAAAGCCTTAGATTCCTAGTTGAAGTTGATAGCAGCCAACACAGAAGCTTCATCGTGGCCCAGATATGCTTGTAGCATGCTAGTCGAAGGGAAAAGTCAGAAACAAATCACCTTTTATTGCAGATGGAGTCTCTATGTATTATTGGCTTCACAGCTGACTGGGGTAAGACATGATAATCCAGCCGGAAATGGTGGATATGTGAATTCTGACAGCCAGCTGCTTCTCCAGAGTGAGGGATAATGCCAGCCCAAAAGCTAATGTTTAAAAGTATTCGTTATAATGGAAATGACCAGGCTGTCCTTTCACAGTGATGATCTCTAAATGGGGTCTTCGCACTTTATGCTAATGACAAAGAGTAGTTGCATACCTTCCACAAAAATGCCTTGGCCAGCTCTTTGGAATGTTCCATTTACAACTAGCATCATTTTCTACTGCTCCCACTAGCCATTTTTCAAGCAGGAGGTAATTTTTTGTAGGCAGCCTGTGAGCTTAGTGGCAGCAATGATTGCATCAGCGAAGAATAAAATACACAGTTGAGTGTTGTCAACCTGCTGTCAGAAGCTGCATTCAGCCTGTTATGTCTCCCAGCTGCCTGAAACAGACGTGGCAAAAGAGGCAGGAAAAGCACTGGTCCTGGCAAAGGAAAGGGAAGGAGGAAGGGCAGTAGCCAATCTCTGGGTCTTGGAAGCAATAAGAGCCACCCGAAATACAACCTCCTTTGTGTCATGGAGATATACCAACAAACCCTGCAGTTCGCTATGCAAGAGCAGAGCAATTCATGAATGAGCATGGAAGTCTAATAGATTTCAATGGAAATTTTCCTTTGGTATTTACAGAGCTGAACGACTGATGACAAAGAGAACATAGCAGCTCTACATCCCCCCACACCTTGCTTGGAGCTTTGCTGTAGTCACTTCTGTTATCTGGAGACAGGTTTGTATTTGAAAAGACTTTCAAGGTCATACAGTAGCTATGTGTGACTTTTTCAGTTTAAATGCCACAACAGATGTTAGAAAAGACCATTTTCAAGCACAATATTGGTTAGCCTACCTGTAAGCCACTGAGAGATTTATCTTTGTGTTAGTGTAATGTTTTTCCATATACTATGCAGGAAAGGTTTAATATTTGTTTTGCATTTTGAAAGTGCAATGTTCATACACAATGATGCATGCATAATACTAGCTTTAAGTCGGAATTCCCTCTTTGCAAAATTATATGTAACCAGATTTAACAAGGAGTCATGTTAGCTTCAATCTTGATAGTATGGGTTGCTTAAAGTGGGGAATGAATAATTGTAACTCTTAATATAAAATTCCACTCTTTTCAGTTGAAGTTTGTCCTTTATCAACCCTGTTGCACAGAAATCAGTTGTTTATATGAGAGACCAAATGAAACTCTGTAATACAGATGAGAATTGTGTATTCAGGCTGATTAAAGGGGGAGTTTTCTGTTATGTGAAAAGGCAAACTAAGTGACTTTCTTGCTGTACACTCTGGAGGAGGCTTTGCAGTTAAGAATGAAAAGAAAAAAAAAGATCTCTTAAGAAAAATCTCGAAGGAGCTTTTTATATTATCAAAAGCAGCTACACTAGTATTGATTTCCATCATTATACATGCACTACAACCACTTATGGGACTTTGTCTAATCTGCCCTGTGATTTTGAGCTGCAATTCTAAAATCTCGTAAATATTTTACTCTACTGTTAACAGTGAAGGGGAACAGAAATACCAATATTTGTCAACAGTCTCTTGGATATGGAAGGTCTATTTCATTTATGCTCCCTTAGTTGCCAGCCTAAAGTCTGCTGTGCAAAAACTTAGGTCTACACTGAGTTTTATGTACTATTTTCTCTAACACCAATGTAGGTGCAAACCAGGTATAAAATCGTTCAAACATCACACTGATTTACACTGACACTAGTTTGCAGTGTTCCAGCATGAAATCTACCTGCTACCTCAACTCCTTCTACATTGCCAAAGCTGAGAGACAGTTTTTCAGTGGAAGCAAAATGAATGCCTTGCTACCTGGATGTATAGCACCT
Source organism: Psittacus erithacus (assembly GCA_009867235.2). NCBI lineage: Eukaryota > Metazoa > Chordata > Aves > Psittaciformes > Psittacidae > Psittacus > Psittacus erithacus. The sequence continues at coordinate 36,675 of WYDI02003129.1, read as the reverse complement.
GATTTATTTATCACAGGTGCTAGATAAATGAGAAGCAAATTTGTTCATATTAACCATTATAGTTAAATCTTCAGTTAGAGACTAGAAATAGAAATTGTTATTTTAAGAAGTAAGTTTTGTCTGAAGTTTCTTAATGAAAGAACAAACTGTGGTCTGCTGACAAAAGCGATACTGTCCTTGTGAGTACAGAACTCCACTGAACAATGAACCGACTGTTGTCACAGAGGTCACATCTGCAGAATGAACACCTACGGTGCCATTAATTTGATATAAACTAAACATAAGTGACATAGTTCTTCATCCTCAGCAAGGTCTTGCCATTGGAAAGACATTACTAATGTACAGAGCTCTTGTTTACAACTGTTGTTAAAATGTCAGACAAATCAACCAACCTGCTTTGTCCTTTGCCTTTTGCTGTTGCTGCTGACTTACTGATGAGAAAGGAAGAGACAGTCTTTCAGGGTAAATAAAGGAGACTTTCTGATAGGTACAAATTTCTTCTCTTCTTTTGTTTTCTAATGACAATAGAGGGTTTTGTTTTGAATCTGTGTGTCAGCAGCTGCAGACATGCTGAGAAGTTGTGTTTGGCCCTTGCGATTAACAACTGAGATGTTTATTGATCTAAAATCTGGAGACTTCAGGCAGTGACATAATCTGCAGGGATACAGAGCTAAAAGGAGAAAGCAGTTTCTGGAAAGTTATAGCAAATGGATGAGTTTATAATGCTTACATAGATAAGGAGAAATAAAGACCCATAAAGCATATAGAACTGATGTGAAACTAGTTAGAAATATTTTAATACAGTGAGGACTGCAGATCACAGGAGAAGAGGTTTCTGGTGGGAGAAACACTGGATTTAAAGGTAGGATCAGTTCCTGAGGTTTGAGTTTTTTCATCCTTTCAAACTATGAAGAAGATCTGGTGTACCAGAGCTGAATCTTGTGTCAGAAGTTTGAGAATAGGATGTGATAAGAGCACCAGAGATTTTTCTCTCTCTGCAGAGCTTTCTTTTGACTTCAATTGAAAGTAGAAGTCCTGTCTTACTAGGAAGTTTGATCGTGTTTTGGTGCAAGGAAACAAACCAGTTGTGGTGGTTTATAAGAATTCTTTTTAATTACTTTAATGCTTTGATTACCTCTGTGCACATATGACATTCAAAAAGCATTCATGATTGTACTCAATATTTGGCAGATTTTTTGTCTTGAAGGAAAATATTTTGTTAAATTTTTCTATCTCTTTTAAAATGCACTGTTCATTAATATTCAGAGCTAGGAAGTTAAAGTGTAGAGGAAAGGGAACAAGAGTATTTATGGTAGCAAACAGATATATTGTCAGAAAACATCCCTAAGATAAAATTAAAATTTCTAAGGATTCTATTCTTCACTTTAAAATTCCCTACCAATTCTATTACACTAGTTGGTATCAAATCTAAAATAGCCTCCTCTTGGTAGTTTAGTCATGCAACACAAAAACAATGAACCCATCACACTCCAAGAATTCCACAAATGTTCCACGACCTTCAGTGTTTCTTTTTCTGGTATCTGAGAATATTAAATCCTTCAATCACATATTAGTTCTGTTAAGAAAATAGATATAACATGTATTTAAAAGCATAAGGAAGAGGCTTGTTCATTATTTCCTTCTCATTAGTTATACATAGATGATTCTTACCCTGTTTTTTTTTTTTCTGCTTGCTTTTTATATTTCTGGAATAAGCAGACTAATTTCTCAGACACCTAGAGGGCATCCCATTGTTCTTATCCTTATGGCAACTCAAAAGCTTCCCTTTTTTATTACCCAGGTGTTAACCATCAAAGCCTAAAGACTTTCCCTTTCTCTTTTGTTTATCTTTTCCCCTTCCCTTTTCACTCATATCATCTCCTATTTTCACATTCAGAAGCTTTTGTCGCCTGTTCCTCTCAAAAGTAATTTACGGCACCTTTGTTAGTTCTGTAAGATGATGTTTGAAGGTGTTCTTTCTGCTCTCTGAAAGACATCTTCACACTATCCTTCCCTCACAGGACGCTGTTGGTCATGACGGAGTCAGTGTTACAGAACTGCCAACACCATCTGTGGAGCCAGAGCTCCAGAATTTGTCAATGCTAGCCTGAGAAACTGTCTCTAAGGTGGAAATATCAGAATGTGCCCATGTTCTTTGTCTCCCGTGCTCACAGATCCCTTCTGCTGTTTAGGGTCACTAACGGTTTTACCAGAGAAGGAAGCTTATGTGGCAAAGTTTCAGTGGTTCCTTGGGATGGTACTCATGGCAGTAACACCATACCCTTGACTAATGGTCAGTTTGGCAGAGTTATCTCTATAGTCCTTAAAAGACTCTACTTTTTGGGTGGCATCTGCTCAGTTTAGGCATTTGTGGCTCTAAAGAGAACCAAAGATAAGGCTCTTTTTCCGTGATAAAACAGACAACAGTTCCTTTGCTCATGGAAAAAAAAAAAAAAGGAAAAGAAAAAGAAATCTTTTGACTGAAGCAGCTTCAAGCACGTACTTTGCAAGAGAATTACTTTCCCACCCATGCTGTGCTCTCCCTCCTATACTGCTAACAACATCACAATTATTGTTGCATGCAGCCCAAGGATATTTTCATGAATAACTCATAAAAAGCACAATCAAGCCTCCTGAGAAAAGCAATGTGTGTTTTCTAATATAACCAAATAGCTTGACTTTTGAATGTTTTACATTTGAAACTGAAGCTTTGTAAACAATACTAATTATTGCCAGTGGACAAGGTATTTATGATCAGAGAATTTAAAATTTACATACAATTTCCTTATGGATAATTGGCATAAAAAAGAACAAATATTTGGAGAGTGTATTATTTTAATGTGGTTATGTTCAAGATAGGACACATACATACAATATGTGTCTCCTTTGTTTATTTTTTTTAAATATGTAGTTCTAAGAATGTATAAAGCTGTTTGGCATAAAAGATCAAAGATTCAGTAGTAAAGATCTGTCTAACTTCCTGGACCTTCTTTCTGGTCATCCAGAGACATAGGATACTGCTTCAAAAGCCATTTTTCAGCCAACGGTTGAAGACATAGGCTCAAGGGCAGCAGCCTGCCCTCTTTTTCTGTCATCAGCAAAAGAAAGGAAAAGCCTTTTCTTTCAGTTCTCAAATGTCAAAAATAGGTGGTTTTCTATGCAAATTAGGATGACTTTCGCTGGCATTAGTAATACTTCACAGGGCCAAAGCTGATCAAGATTTCTGCAGTTTTATGAAATAGCAATATAAATGCCACAAAGAATAGAATACGGATGGAGGTTTGATTACATCCCTCCTCCCCAAAATATTCTCTCATTGAAGTATTGAATGAATCACAGCTTTTTCCAGAGTCCACGGGTGCCACCTTACCCTGTCAGTGAGCCATCTTGCAAACATGGACCATGTCAACCTGGAATCTGATTCTGTTGTACATTTTTACACACATTCGTGTCCAAAACAAAGGCAGCACAAGCTGCAGCACACTCTGTTTCTTCCCATAGTTCTAGCTGCTGTGTATTTCTGCATGCAGCTAAAGGGAGATGCATCCTGTTTTAGCAGAAAATGAAAACTTGACACATTCTGTAACAGTCCTTCTTGAGAAGCACTGCTAGCCTGGCTGCATAAAAACCTCCTGGAGACTTTTCTCTTCTTTGATGGCTGCTCCAGACTGACAAAGAACAGAGCACAGCAGGGTAATGCAGACTTCCTTTCTCCTTGAAGATCTGCATACTGCTGGGCAGCCTGTGATACTGGCATCAAAGCTGATGTCTTAAGAGATCCCCTGATCAGGCATCAAAAGTGTCATCTGATAGAGCTTCTCAACTTAGTGGTAACTGTGTGAGCTGGTAACTGTTTCGAGGGAAACATCAGGAGGGTAATGGACGTGGCACCCGGTCATATTTTAGTCTTGCATGGCCTGTGTTTATGCTTCATATCTTCTGTGTCAAAAGTCTTGCCGGAGGTGGTAGAAAAAAGTAATCAAGATAATCCCCCTGAGAGACTGGGAGAAGACAAGTGGCAAAGCTGATTGGGAGATCTTTCAAATCTCTTTTGAATGCACAGGAAAAAACGTTATTCAACAGTAGCAGGATTAATGAATCCTACATCCCTCAGTCTTGCATTATCGCCCTTCTGTGTCATGCCTGCAGCCCAGTAAATATGATCTTTCAGCATTACTAGTAGCATTATTTTTGTATTGGCCTAACAGTGCATGGTGTCAAAACTTTTCTGGCTATATTTAGCCTAAGCTATTATAGCATGCCTAGCCATGACAGCAGCTGTCTTGCAAGCAGGTAAGCTCAGCCTCAGTTTGATGTAGTTTCTCTTCAGATTATGGTCGCACCAGGTTGCTATTTTGTGTGGGCTGAACCACCCATAACTGTGCAGTAAAATGTGGTGTGGCAGACTGCAGTGACAGGATGGTGCCCAAATCCCAACACAGGTCACACAGTTGATCAGGGGTTGATAAGGCACGCGGGCTTGCATTGCTTGGGTAAAGACAGTTTTAGAGACAACAAATTAAACAGAAAAACTGAATTACTCTGAACCAGTGTGGGGGAAAAGGAACATGTAGGTAAGATTTGGCTAAGAAAACCTATAAAAATAAACTCAGGGGACCCAAGGCCAAGAGGGAAGATGTTATCAGCATCAATGTTTTTATCCTCCCAACAAAAAGGAGGAAACCCTCACCATTACCGTCACACCCCTCCCAGCAAACCCCCAGGACACTGGTGACTCCCTGTACCAATGCCCAACAAGAATGAAACTCTGAGCCATGGAACTTAGGGAAGCATTTGAAGGGCGAGCATAACAGCAAAAAGACATGGTAAATTCTAGGAAGGGTTTCTATATTCAGATCTAACTGTATTGAGGCTTTTCAGTATTCATTCACACCATTTTGATGGGCATAAGCATACTTCAGGTATCAGATTATCATGATAAATTATGTATCCTGCAGATACACATCCCAAACTCAAGACATTTTCTCAGACACGTTGTTTTTCTTCTTGGTGTTAATGAAATTAAGTGTTTTAATGATGATTTATTTGTCACTTTCTAATAAGTATACTGAATTAAGATGTAGACAACAATCTGTGAACCAATCCCATAATTATATAATAGGTTCCCAAATTAAGACAATTAATATCTATTGATTTCTACTCCTGTTCTTTGTACTGAAATTTTACGTGCCCTCTGTTTATTAAAAAAGAAATAGATTTCCCAAAGCTTCCTAACCTTTATCAACAATGTTCTGCAATGTTTTCATTTTAAGCAAAACTATCTGCTCTTTGAGACCAAAACATATTCTCATTCTGAGCAAAATAATGAGTTATCTCTATTTCAGATCACACAAGATCTAAGTTGTAAATAAAAGACAGCTCGTCTTCATTTACCCCTTTCTGACTGCAGGCACCATATAAACATTATTTAGTGCATTGTTGTGGATCATTTGCGGACAATGGTTAATGACAGCCTTAAATTCAAGATGAACATTTTCTTGTCTCATCATTTGAGCAACAAGAATTGACAAAACCAACATTAAATGTGTAATTAATAAAAAGGCATCCTCATCATTGTTCCGGTGATTATTAACAGAAGGCCATACCCTAAAGGAACTGGAAATGGTGTAGGCTGGGTAGTGGATCACACTAGATCAGCAAATGGCAGAAGCACTACAAATACCTGAAAAGGACTGGTTCTACTCCTATGTGTAGTTATGTTCCCTCAAATATATGGACCATAAACACTTAGCTCTTCTTTACAGCCCAGTTGGGTGTGCATCTCTTTCATACTAACTATGAAACAACATGAATCTATCAAAGGAATGTCTGAATGGTCCCCAAATCTGAAGAACAAATTGGCCACATTCTTCTTTATCATTTTGACCTCAGTATTATTGCCCCTTTATAAGAAGGTATGCATTTTCTCTTCCTCAGCAGTGACCATTCTTATTTCTTTACCATCAAGATCTCTTACTCTGTGTTATTTCCTTGTTGAGCTTGTAAATGCTGATACTGAAGAAAATTAATGACATATCAAATTCATCATGTCCTAGAGGCCGTATTTATGTATACTTTGTGTGTTAGTATTGATTGAGTAACTCTGTTTTCATGTTATCTAAACGGAGATATAGCGTATGAAAAAATACCCTTGGTAAAGCTGGGCATAGTGTGGCTACATATTATGTTAATGTCTGTTGCTCTAATTAATGACTGTTAAGACATCATTTTGACTATATTGCAGAAAATATCATTAAATACAGAAAAACAGAGGAGATTTTACACCAGTTTAGCTATTTCATGCTGTATGCCTGGTAGCAAGTTGAGACATTTTAATATGCATTGTAATATCATTTTACAGTGACAACACAAATTTGACATACAGTAACAGCTAAAATATTTTCCAGAAATTGCCCCTGTAAAATTTTATTATCATATAATCCTACAAGTTGTGGAAAAAACTAGCTCATTACAAAGTAACTTATTGGATTCTGGTGTTGTCAATGATACCAGTATTTATGGTAAATGCCTTCATATGCAAGCCCTGATTTTGCTGTAACATGAAATTATCACAAAGTCAGAGCTATGTGTTCCTACAATAAAACGAATGTCTGTTTAAACGCCATAAGCTTTTGAAATCATATCATCTACACAAGAATACAAGTAATTTTGAGATCTACCTTGCTTTCACAGTGCTCTGACTTATCTAACAGCTGAAAGAGAACACTATTTCATGAATAAAAATTGATGTCTAAGCCTGTGCATGCGTATCTGCTACCGACAAATGTTAAGGCTTCCCTTCATCATTAAAAAGGTGGCACTGTTCACCAATATTGTTTTCTGCATCCTCACGACTTATTTGCTAGAAGTCTTCCTACCCAAATTCACTGATGTCCAACTATCAGCAAAACTTCTGAACTATTGAATATTGGGAATTCCCACATGTTCATATCTAGAGAATTGACAGTATTTCTGTCTGTATGCCAATTCACACTGAATCCAGTGCAGTTTGACTAAAAGACAACAAAAACCTGTAAAAGAGCAAAGTCATAAAGCAGCACAAGAAGCCAAGGGGAAATTTCCCTTAAATCTCATACCTGACTCATAGTAGGCTGAAGGACAAACCAATTCTGAAACACGAGTATTGCTAAGATTGTGGTTGCATGCACCTCTTAAACAAAAAAAAAAAATATGTTCTACATGCTTTTTCTACATTCAGATACTCCTTTTCATCTCTTCTATGCATTGCATCTGCGCTAGAGTTAACACATCTGTGTGCTGAGCAAGGCAAGGAACCAGTATAACCGAAAAATCACCTGGAAAAATTGAATGGTAAATGCGATTGTCTTTAATCAGAATTACAGAACAGCACAGGTGGGAAGAGAACTGGAAAGATCACCTGGTCCAACTTTTTGTAGGTCAGAGAGGGAGACTAGATGAAATTTCCTAGCGCCCTGTACAAATGCATCTTGAAAACCTGCAGCAATGGGGACTCTACCACATCCCTGGGGAGGTTGTTCCAATGGATGCTTGTTCTTACTGTAAAAAATTTCTTTCCTATGCTGAGGTTAATCCCCTCCTAGTGCAACTTGCCCCTTGTCTACTATGTGTGACTCCTTGTGAAGAAAGATTCTCCATCCTCTATGTAGCTGCCCAATATATGCTAGAGTATCGTGATGAGGTACCCTCAATCAGGGTAAAGACTACTGAGCAACAACTAAAATATCAGTATGTTGTTCGCATTATTCTTAGACTAAAGCCAAAACACCAGCTACTAGGAAGAAAATTAACTCTATCTCAGCTGAGACTAGGATAAGGGAGAAAAGACCTAACTCCTTCAGTCTTCCCTCACAAGATAGGTTCTTCATCTCTTTCATCATCTTGGCCCTCCTTTGGACCATTTTCAGTCTGTAAAAGCAGAAGGTGAGAACAAATGAGAGACTTGAGAACACTGCAGAGAGAAACATCCATCCATCCAATTTCAGTGGAAGCACAAACTTATGGTCAATTAATGTGACCTTGACTGTTATCAGGACGCATTCAGGAAATATTTGGAGGAAATGAAAATTAAAAAAAAAAAAAAAAAAAAAAAGGAAAAGGGAATGGACATGAGGAAGAGAAAGGGAAAAAAAAAAATGAGAAAGAAAAAGGAACATGTTTGTAATCTATAAAGATACTTTTTAGAAGTCTGCCTAAAGCTACTGACAGTGAAGCATATCACAGAATTAGTAGCAATATTTCTGCAACATGAACTTAATCTGTTGTGGTAACTCTGTTCTTCACTGTCTAGAGTTCAGACTGACTGGCTTGTTTGTAAATTGTCCAGTTTTCCTTCTTTCTAAAAGAATCTGATTACAGGACATATGGGTGTCAATTTCCCTTAGACAAGAGTGGAAGAAGTCTCAACTAAGTTGGTTGAGTTGGGAAGGGATCTGCTCTAAAAATTGCATAATGCTAGAAGACCTCTGTCACTCTTTTTAATTGTATCACAGCCTGAGAATGTAATTTTACTCCAATGTTCAGACAATGTGCTTACAAACTAATGACCTTTCTTCATCAATGCTTAAATCTGAACATAATTTATGTTAGCCTTATACAAAAAAAATAGAGAAAAGCAGTTTAAACTATATCTTTTGTACTCTAAACTCTTACCAAAATGCTATGACTTTTGCATTTTTTTTTTTTTATAAAGTCAAACATGGTCAAAAAAGCCCCTATGCTTATCTGTTCTTTCTTCGCACAAAAATGTAGAAATCTTCCCTACCTGAGAAGCAAAGAATAGTCACATCTCCCTTCATAGATTTTTGAGAACTGAAATGAAAAGATAGATACATTGTAATTTGAGGGACAAGTCTTTGGAGCTTGATCCCACAAATGCTCATCTACCCAGCCTAGTGCATAATTTCATATCCCAACTAGCAATTGTGGTAGGGCTTCGCTACAGACATTCTTAGTGCCATTCTTAGTGACATTCAGGCTTTTGAATCCTGAAAGGGAACCACCTCTATGACATTGCAACAAGTAGAAATCCTTCTATGACATCTTATTATGTATGGCACACAACAAATTCTAGAAGACACTTTGGAGTCAGGAGATGGAAGTCCTTCAGCAGCCACTGAACTAGGTTTTGGTTTCAGTGATGCTGTAGTAGTTTGTACCAGCTGAATTCCTATCTCTTTGTCTTTCGTAATCTAGTTGTGCCTGCAATTTTAATTAATTCAGTCTTACAGAGTTTCCTCAATATGTGTTTCTGCAATTCAGGTGCTAATCAGCATTAATGCAATGTTACCACTTTGACCACTGGATTTCTGGGAGTCTTGTGTAGTTCTAATAGTGTCATGTTTAAATATTTATCCCAGATGTTTCAACAACCTTTCTTTAGAGGAAGAACTTCAAACACTGAACAAGTACAAATACTCACTTTTTTTGGAAATCTATTAATGAATATAGTCATGTCTCACATGAGTTCAGTGATGATCCTTATCCTATCCTTTGTGATGTAGAGCAATCCAGTACCGTGTATATTTGTTACATTTTTTCAAATGCAAATAATAATATGAATATTTTCTAATACTATTCATATTCTTCCCTTTCATCACAACCATCGGGTAAAAAGAGGTAGTATAGAACTGTAGGTTTCTCATCTGATAAAAATACAAATCATAAACACCAGATTGAAATTCTGTTACATAGTTGCATAGTTGTACATAATACTAAGTTGCGTTAGAAGCAAGAGAACAGAGAAGGTTTAATACATGCAGCCATATCAGCTGCTGTTCAGGCTGATTTCCCAATACATTCTCTAATTTTGTCTGTACACACCTCAGTTATTGTGCTTCTTTCAATCTAGAGGCAAATTTTTCTATTTTACACTGATGCAAATCCAGCCTAATGGCACCAGCTTCAATTAATTCCTTGTGGTTTAGGCAAGAGATCTATAAAATGGTGCTAGTGCTTTGTATTTATGAACATGGCTAATAAAACCTTTTTTTTGTTTGTGTGTATACGTAATCACTTCACCTTTAAAAAGTGACAGAGAAGTGTAGTGATCCTAGGTTTAAAGTGACATGTGCACAAGAGCTGAGCTAGAAAAGCTGAAAAATGGCATGCAAGAGTAGATTTTTCTGGACACAGAATGTGAAATATTAAATAACATAATTAATGTCAGAACATTCACCATTTTCAGTCCATTAGAGACAAGAGAAAGAAATATAAATTAAATGCTCTATATATCAAACATTCCAGAACAAGGGAGGATGTATGTGTCTTTGCAGTGGGCTGAAGCTGAAACTGTGGAAATAAAATACCTTAAAATGCACAAGAAAGAAGGGGACACTGAGGAAGAATTAAACACTGGATCCTCATCTGGCACAGATGTCAACACTCATGAAATACAAAGTTTTTTTCCTAAAGTCTGTCTCTAATGAGAAAACACAGCAGAGGTGCAGGATTATAAGAAAGATTTTAACTCTACACAAAACCTTTGGAAGGCATTTAAAACAAAAATCTGAAAGGTTAGCTCATGTTGTTCACTGCGTTATACAGCTAATCCTAGATGCTTGCTGATTTAAGTGATTGCCTATAGGAACTGTATCTTCAGTCAGCAGGACCTCAGAAAATTTAAGACGTCTAGCCTTCTCATAGTCAAAGAGACAGGAAACAGATCATATAATCATAGAATCATAGAATAGTTAGGGTTGGGAAGGGCCTAAAGGTCATCTAGTTCCAACACCCCAAGTTCCAACCCCCCTTCCATGGGCAGGGACACCTCACACTAGACCAGCTTGCCCAAGGCCCTGTTCAACTTGGCCTTGAACACTGCCAGGGATGGAGCATTCACAGCTTCCTTGGGCAACTTGTTCCAGTGCCTCATCATCCTCACAGTAAAGAGCTTCTTCCTTATATCTAACCTAAACTTCTTCTGTTTTAGTTTGAACCCATTACCCCTTGTCTTATCACTACAGTCCCTGATGAAGAGTCCCCCTCCAGCATCCTTGTAGGTCCCCTTCAGGTATTGGAAGGTACTGTGAGGTCCCCACACAGCTTCCCTTTTCCAGGTTCCAACTTTCTCGCCTCTCTTCCACTTGAAAGAATTACAAATTCCACACAGCAATTTTTCAGATGTTCTTTGAGCCCTGCTGGGTGCCAGCAGACAACAGGATGCTGTGATGCGAGGGATTGCTTGGTAACATTTTTGGATCTGTTTTCCTCAAGCAGAGAAGACTTTTCTGACTTTTCCTCCCTGGACTCTTTGTATTGAAAGAGCTGAGGTTACTGAAACAGCTTAGGGATCCTAGAAAGAGGAATACAGTCAACAAAATAACTTGCAAAGCTGTAATGGGCAGATAACAGGAAGAGAAGAATCTCTTTGCCATTTTTGTGACTAAAACCACAGAACATAACATTCAGAAGATGAGGTTTAGGTTCAGCAATGGGGAACATTTACTAACAGTAATAATAGCAAAGTGCTCGGAGATTTTCATGGGAGTGTGTGACCTCCAATGGTCCAACATGTGACTTGTTCAAAGTTATATGGTGATAGCTGGCTGTTTACTGTCAGTAAACAGCAGCTCCTAGCTCACTTTTCCAGTTCCTGCTCTACTCTGTTTCCTAATCCCACTATTTTTAATGTCTGACTCCACTAATTCTACACCTCCTGACAGGTCGAAGGTTCAGGGCACTGTTCTTATCCCCTAAACTGAATATGCACTGAACAAACCATCAATGACATTAGGGTTCTCTCACTTGAGATGTCTAAAACTGCAGGCACTTCATTCCACAGAATAGAATGGAAAGAATGTCATAGAATAGACTGGCATGGCATAGGGTAGCATGGCATGGGATGGGATGGGATGCGATGGGATGATCATGGGATGGGATGGGGAGGGGCAGGGTGGGGTAGGATAGCATAGGATAGCATAGGATCACATAGGATAGGAAGGGATATTTGCAAGGAAGTTACAACAGTCATCTGGTCCAACTGTGCGGCCACTTCAGGGCTGACCAAAAGTTAAACCATGGTATTATTAAGGGCATTGTCCAAATGCCTCTTGAGTACTGTCAGGCTTGAGGCATTGTCATGGGTTCAGCAGTAGCAGTCATTTTTTCTCCTTCTTAGTGGCTGGTGCAGCACTGTGTTTCTAACT